>SJYV01032108.1:13093-25996 GCA_006410875.1 Neotragus pygmaeus | reverse complement strand
GAGAATTGGACCCCAAAAATCTTGACCTCCAAAGAATCGATCTTATTGATATGTGGTGCTGGAGAAAACTCTTGAAATTCCCTTGGACTGCAAGGAGATGGAAGGGGTCAATTCTAAAGGAAATCAGTTCAGAATAGTGATTGAAAGGGCTGATGCTGAAACTGGATCTTGGGTATTTTGGCCACCTGCAGAGATGGACTGACTCAGTGGGAAGTAACATGATGCTGAGAAATATTGAAGGCTGGAAGCGAGGGCAAAGACAGAAGATGAAATGCTTGGTGGCATCACTGGCTCGATGATTATGTGTTTGAGCAGGCTCTCTGAGTTGGTGATGGATGGGAAAGCCTGGCGTGCTTGAATCCATGAGGTCAGAAAGAAAGAGTCTGACAGGACTAAGTGACTTAACAGCACTAATCGTACTTAGGTTATCAGCGAAACGAAAGTGGCAAAGAACTCTTACCCATCACTTGATAATCCTCACAGATTCAGTCAGGATGGCCATTCTTTCTATTGTATGTGTAAATATCCCTTAGGAAATAATGGAAGGGGCATAATTTACAGAAAGTTGTAGAAGAAAGTACGCATTTCAGGAAGTCAGTATGACCTTATCAAAATCATACAGTATTCCCCTTTAATCCTTTACATGGATTTCCTTCTGAATCCTGATGATGGGACCTCATCAATCGTGAGGAATGGTCATTGCAAAGGACAATGATCAAAGGCGTTGCTTCCTATTACTTTAGTGATGATAGAACACAAGGGCATGATGGTAATCATNTTCCCCTTTAATCCTTTACATGGATTTCCTTCTGAATCCTGATGATGGGACCTCATCAATCGTGAGGAATGGTCATTGCAAAGGACAATGATCAAAGGCGTTGCTTCCTATTACTTTAGTGATGATAGAACACAAGGGCATGATGGTAATCATGCCTCCGTTAACCTCCCTTCACCAAGAGAGTAGGCTGCAGTAGCCATTTGGGAGCTTAGAGGATCACAAGGTCTTCCACAAATGGTTGGAGCCACCTNTGGATCCCCTGAGAGTTTACCCTCTCCGGCCTCTAAAGTTTTGTGCCTTTGAGATGAAGAAATGGTTTATTCAGAAATAAATGCAATTTAAAATAATAATTATTCCCTCTTTTTTAAAGGCTTGGGAAGGACAGTGCATGTGTGAGTATTTTAGCCACTCAGTTGTGTCCAGTTCTTTGTGACCCCATGGACTGTAGCCCACCAGGCTCCTCTGTTCATGGAATTCTCCAGGCAAGAATACTAGAGTGGGTGGCCATTCCCTTCTCCAAGGAATTTTCCCAACCGAACCAACAGGGAAGCCTGGGAAGGACAGTGTTTAACCCCGAAGGCCAGAGCATAAGAGAGCCCCTGAGGCTCCTCACTGGAGAGGAAAGTGGAGGTTCAGTTCCTTTTCTCATCCTCCCCTTCCT
This sequence comes from Neotragus pygmaeus, assembly GCA_006410875.1. Lineage (NCBI taxonomy): Eukaryota > Metazoa > Chordata > Mammalia > Artiodactyla > Bovidae > Neotragus > Neotragus pygmaeus. The sequence goes on along the minus strand of SJYV01032108.1, from coordinate 24,557 downwards.
CCCACCAGGTTCCTGCCTCCTCCCAGGGCCTGGTCACTCTGCCTTACGCACCCCTGGCCCTCTAAGGGCGTTTCAGTGTTGGCCCAGAGAGCGGAAGTGCTCCTCACTACCGGGTGGGCCTCACGGGCAGAGCCCCTGGAGTCTCACTAGCTCTGCACAGGCCCAGTCCCGGAGCCAGCAGCTGCCCCGTGAACACACAGTGAAGGCCTGGCTGCTCTGGCCTGGAGCGCTCTGGGGACTGCTGCTCGCCCTCCTCTGTGCGTGCCCGAGGGACTCTTGCTGCCCGGCCCTAGCTGTGGGCCCCATACTCTGCCGTGTGCCCTATCCCAGGCCACCTCCCCTCCCTGCGCCTCCATGTTCCACCTGGGACATGGGTGTATCCCTGCCCTTCCTCCCCCTGAATGGCTGAGCTAAGGATAACGGGGCTCTGGGCACTGGTCTTGGCGTTCTTATCTGAAAAATGGGGATACAAATAGTAGCTGATTGCCAGAGCTGTTGGAGGAATTAAATGAGATAATGTATGTAAAGTGCTTGGCACGCAGCGGGGCATGAAGCAGGGGCTCATAAATGGTGGCTGTTATTATAGTTATTAAATGGGAGGGACCCTACAGATTGTGCTAGTCTGGGGAAGGGACTCCTCATTATTGCTCTGGCTGGGAATAATGAGGCCTCGTGGTAATAGCCCCTTGCACTCCCAGGCCCCTCTGACAAAAGGACGCAGCGGCTGCGGACGGGCTCGACAAAGTGAGAAGTGAATGGTGCATAATGGGACACTTAGGGGCTTAGCCTGGGCTGGGGGGCACTGGGAAGGACCCTCCGGCTGTGGCTCCAGGTGCTGAAGGACCCCACAGGCCAGAAACCCACGCCAATAGTCTGTCATTTCTCTGCTTCAATGTGGCTTGGTCAAGAGCCTTCAGCTGCAAACCCAGGTCATCTGTGCTTTTCCTAAAATGGACTTAGCGCCTCTAAGTGCCAAGTGCTGCTCTGCATGCCAGGGCACCAGGCTGCACCAACAGACCCCAGGACCTCTGGCTTCCTGAGGCTAGTGTGCGAGACCAACATGAAACCAAAAAAAAAAAAAAAGAAAAGGTAAAATACACAGAGACGGTGATGAATGCTCCGGAGAAAAACAGAAAGAGAAAGGGGACATAAGGACTGGAGTCAAGGTGGTGAATTCAACTTAAATGAGGTGCTTCTAGAAGGCCAGATTTTGTTCAGCCTTTTCTTCTGGAAAATGTTAAATAGATGCAAAACTCAACGGACTAGTCTAATGAACCCCCACCTGCCCTTCATTCAGCTTCCACAACTGCCAATCTTGTTTCATCTGCACCTCCATCTACTCTCTCTTGCCTCCCATGTCACTTTGAAGCAAATGCCAGCCTGCTCCTGTCATGGAGGATGTGATTTGAGCAAAGACCAAAGGAGATGAGGAAGACAGCCACGTGGCCATTTGGGAGGTGAGCATTCTAGGCAGAGGGAGCAAGTGCAAAAGTCCTGTGCCCGGGATTCGAAGCTCAGGCTCCAATCTCAGCCCTGCCTCTCCTGGCTGTGTAACCTACAGGAGTCCCCTAACTGCTCTGAACCTCGGTTTTGTCATCTGTGAAATGAAGCTGGTGCCCTCACCCCACAGGGAGCTTGTGGGGGTGGGATGAGAATCTCCATGGGTGTTTTAAAAACAGAGCAATGCAGGACTTCCCTGGTGGTCCAGTGGCTAAGACCCTAGGCTCCCAGTGTAGGGAGCCCGGGTTCAGTCTGCTCAGTCGTGTCTCTTTGAGACCCCTCTTTGGGCCTCCTGTGGCCCACCAGGCTCCTCTGTCCATGGGATTTTCCAGGCAAGAACACTGGAGTGGGGTGCCATCTTCCCCACCCAGAGACTGAACCTGTGTCTTCTGCATTGGTAGGCAGATTCTTCACACTGAGCCACCTGGGAAGGCCAGGTTGGGAAGGGGCTCTGGGGGTGGTTTCCTGCAGAAGGTTACCCCTGAACTTAGTCTAGCAGGTCACAGTGATGGGGAGGGAGCTTGGACCCAGAGCTGGGCCATATTTGCTGGCCTACCCCTCACCCCCACCCCCATGGATGGGCCACAGGATCCCAGGCTGCTGGAAACAAGAAAAGGGACAAAGGCTGATGGCCAACTGTTCTCTGAGAGGCTTGGCCCCCTTTAAAGAAACTTACCATCACCTCCACCTCTCTCCCAGGGTGATTATCACCCAAAGAGGCCTTTCTTTGGGGGAACACAAAGAGACCCTCCTCTCCCATCCTCTAGGCAGCATAATGGGCCATTCACACTGAGGGGACCCCAGCCCCACACCTGGCCTCTCAGGCAGCCCCCGACAGCCCCTTTGTCCCAGGCCCGCCCTGCACTCGGGTGGCAGGGACGCCCTAGCCCCCAGCTGGAGCACTCCTGGCCCTTCCCCCACCTCTCCAGCCGCCTGGATTCTGGGCTCCGTTTGGGAGGAACTGGGCCCACCAGTCACCCCAAGCCGCTCACTCGGAATTTCACTCCTCTCGAGAGTCCTTACAGAGCTATGGGAAAATGGGAGGGAATAATTAGGAAAATCATTAGCGTCTCAAGGCCCATCTGAGAGGGATTAAGGGATTAAAAGCCTTCCAACCAATCTCTCCTACTTTAAGGTTGTTGTAGCAGTTTTGTTTTCAGGACTTTTTTTTTTTCTTTCTCTCCTTTTTTCCTGGATCGAGGGGAGACTAAAGTTTTGGTGGATTCTTCCTTCAAAAGCTGCAGGAAAAAGTCAAGACATTGAAGTCTGAGGGGAGAAGAATGGGGAAGAGCAGGTGTGTGGGGGAGTGTCCCTTCCCAAGCTCTCCTGGGCTGCTTTGGGTCACTTCTCTGGACATGAGTGGATGGGGGTGCTGGAGGGGAAGCCCAGACATGCCTGCTGAGAGCTGACGGGCTCCCTTGGAAGGCCCCTGAGGGGCCTAGCCCTGCCTGCTGAGCCACCCACCTCCTTCTCCAAGTCATGGCTGATGGGGTCCAGTGGAGGCAAAATGGGCCAAGGGTTCCATGTGACACATCCTGCTCTGGAAGCCCAAGGCTGGAGGTCAGAGAGGAGGGAGAGAGGCAGAAAGTCTGCGTCAATACAGTTTTTTACTGTTTGCAGTGAGCAACATATAGCCGCTGTCTTTGAGCAACGCATGGTCCAGTGGGGGTGCTTGCATGCGTGCCAAGTCCCTTCAGCCTTCAGTTGTGTCTGACTCTGCAACGCTATGGACTATAGCCCACCAAGCTCCTCTATCCACAGGATTCTCCAGGAAAGAATACTGGAATGGTTTGCCAGGCCCTACTCCAGGGGATTTGTCCGGCCCAGGGATTGAACCTGTGTCTCTTATGTCTCCGGCATTGGCAAGCACAAGCGGTAGCTAGTGCCACCTGGGAAGCCTCTAGTGAGAGTGAGCAGGTAAAAATGAACAGCTTGTCACAACACATTGTGAGGCTGGCTGAAATGTGAAAGGGGTGAGAGGGTCTACAGAGGCAGACTTCATCCAGCCGGGAGGGATTTGGGACAGTTCCCTGGAATGGGTTATTTATTTTTGAGCAGATCCCTAAGGCCTGGCACCTGGTAGTACTCAGCAGCTATGAGGGAAATGTTCCACTAAAATGCGCCATCCCCTTTTATAGGGAGTGTCTCACTGAAATGGTCCCCCAACCACAGGAGGAGAAATTAAATCTTATATCACTTGGCTTAAGGCAAAGCTGGTATTTGGGTTGCAGGAGGGCAGAGGTGCACAGCAGAGGGGTGCATCCAAGCTCTCCCTAGAGTCTTCATGAACTCCATCCTGACCCAGCCCCAAACATTCTGGGGAAGAAAGACGCTAGCTAGCATCATGTGACTCACATAGCACACCTCCCCCTCCACCCTCACCACACAGTCACAGCTCCATTTCTCTGGAAGGCTCAGCTAAACCCCTCTCCGAACCCTCTATGCCCACTGACCCTTGCCTTGAAGGCCTGAAGCCCGGTGGGGTAGGTAGTGAAAGGGAGCAGTCCTTCCCAAGATGGAGTCAGGCGGGAGCAATCCCAGAGCCCGCACCTTGCCAATGGTGCGGGTGAGAGATGTTGGTGGCTGCAGCCCGCTACGGCATTAATAGTTGTGTTTATAAATGATCTTAATTAGCAACTGCCAACAAGAAGCCCGGTTCTAATTCCACCAATAATTGAGGCTTGTGGGGCGTGGACAGGAACGCGAGTGGGGGGATGGATGGGATGGATGGCTCACAGACCCTGTGTTTAGCTTGCAGATACCGTGCAGCTGTGGAGTGCAGCTACCGCAGGGGCCAGCCGAGTGGCTGCAGAGATGAGAAGGAGGGGGACTGTGGCCCCCACCGGCTTCCACACCAGGGTTCCTTGACCCCCCATGGCGCAGCCTCCTCAAATGGTGTTGGGACAAAATGAAGCATGAGGAATTGCGGGGAGGAGGGGAGTCCTCTGTCTGTGCCTTCAGAGCCAGATCCCAGACAGCAGACTGTGGGATGGAGGCGAGCCTGTAAAAGCCCGAGTGAAATGAGCTAGAAGGGGATTGGGAACAAGCCCCACAGTGTCCGGGAGCCGCATTCCTTGCTCTGGGGAGATGGATGGTGCTAAGCTGAGAAGGAGAGGCCACTGAGGGGGGGTGGGGGCAGCTTCTCTAGCTGAGGGCTCTCTTACTGAGAAGAGCAGGGGAGGAAAAACAAATTTAAGAATCCAGCCTATGTCCTGGCACAACAAAGCCCACTTCCTCTCTCAGCCTCAGAGCCAAGCGGGCTCTGCTTGGATTCTGCCCAGGGACCTTTCCAAACACCATCCAGGACAGTCCCAGGGAGCCCTGGAAATCCAGGCTGAAGAGAGAGAACGCCACCTTCAGGGCAGAGAATCTCTGGGCAAGCCTGGAGACCACCTGCAAGTGGGAGAGAAGAGGGAGGGTCAAGGGGGGAAGGATGTGTTCTGGGGTCCAGCAAGGGGAGGCTCTAGCCAGATGTGGAGACAAGTGAGGACTTGGTTTGGCTTCTTTCAGAGGTGGCATCTGGGGGTCCTCAGAGTCTGGGCAGCCCCAGATCAGAATGCTTTGAAGGGTTCCAGGTTGGAGCAGAGACCCAGTGAAGAGCTGCAAGGGAGCCTGCTTCCAAGGGCTTCCCTGGTGTTTCATTCAGTAAGGAATCTGCCTGCTGTGCAGGAGACTGCAATGTAGGAGGCCTAGGTTCAATCCCTGAATCAGTGACAATCCCCTAGAGAAGGCAACGGCAAGCCACTCCTGTATTCTTGCCTGGAAAATCCCAAGGACAGAGGAGCCTGGTGGGCTACACGCCCTGGGGTCACAAAAGAGCCAGACACAATTTAGCGACTAAATCACCACCACTTTCAAAGGTGGAGAGCAGAGGTGGACAGGACTCTTGACTGCTTCCCTAGCACGTTGAAATGCCTCAGCTCCCAGCCCACATCCCTTGACCCCGCCTCAGACTCCCCTCTTATCTAATGGCCTCTCAAATGCTCTCCCAGGAGGCCAGGCTCCACTGCCTGCACCCCACTTCTGGCTCCCCAGAAAAGAGTTGCCACGCGTGCCGTACCTGGCTCCTCACAGAGGCCAGGAAGACAGCAGAGCCCCAGGACAAACCAGAAATGAGCAGGCCTCTGAGGCAGCCCCGTAACCCCTGCTTCCCACAAGACCCCTGCCCTACCTGCCCCTTCTTCCTCTTCCTTTCTGTTTTCTCCTGCCTTGTGTGCATGTGTTAGCTGCTCAGTCATGTCTGACTCTTTGTGACCCCGCAGACTGCAGTCCACTGGGCTCCTCTGTCCATGGAATTCTCCAGGCACGTATACTGGAGTGGGTTACCATTCCCTTCTCCAGGATCTTCTTTGACCTGGGCATCAAACCCGAGTCTCCCGCACCGTGGGCAGATTCTTGACTGTTTGAGCCACCAGGGAAACCTGCCATACTGGGATTGAAAACCTGAATTTCCCTGGTCAGTTCTCATTTTGCTGTTGCTCCAGTTGATTTTGCCACCTCAAACCTTATGAGTCCCAGAAGCATCACTGCTTGAAGGGCCCAGGCACCATTTCTGAAATAGCTCTCACCCTAGGGGCATCAGTTGTCGATCCTGAGCCTGTGCGGGGAATTAAGGAAAGGTGAAATCAGGTCCTGCACCTTGCAGAGTTGAAAGTCCATTTACTGGAGCTCAGCCTGCAAACACCCAAGAGCCAGGGCCAAGTTCCCAGCTAAAATGGACTCTGCTCCAAGCACAGAGTCTCTTGCCCACTGTCCAGATATTTTCCTCCAGTACCAAACAGCGCAGTGTGTTAGATGGACACAGGCTCCTGGGCTGCGGGGAGGGGAACACACCTCTTTCACTTGTGGGAGGGAAGTTTGTGTGGCACCCCCATCACTGAACCTCTAGTCACTGGAGCAGTTTCAGGCCTGACTGGCTGGCATTTCTCCCATAAAAGGTGGGCCTTCTTAACTGGTAGCAGCATAAGGAAGCAGGAAGGAGGCCTGGACTCGGCCTGGGGCTCACCCTGTCCAGTAACCTGTTTTGGGGAAAACATGAGTATTTCCCTCAAGGTGCTAGAAGGAAACTGGCTCCAGAGACAACCCAGATCAATGGCATGTGAAAAAATGATGGAGATGTGGAGCGCAGTTAACAGATAAGGAGGACGAGAAGAGTAGAAACTCTAGGCTAGGTTTAACCTTCAGGATACAGGGCCTCAGAGAAATGAACTGGTTTGTGCAGGCCATCAGGCTAGTGAGCAGGGGGAGCCAAGTTGGGGGCCCACCACGGTCTGACCCTAAAGTTAAGGCTCTCTGGGGAGAGGAGTAGGAGTGGAGGGAATGGGTGACCACCCTTCTCTTGCCCCAAGGCCTGATTTTTGTCGTCTTCTGCCTTCCTCCTGGAGCTGGCGGGCTCCGATGGACGAACAGACAGCCGCACCGAGACAATGGCACTCTGTCCCGGGCGGGCGCTCCGGGACGATAGCTCATCCCTATGCAGGGGCCGCCTCCCCCACCCGGGCCTGGCCGCCAGCCCCTTTCAGGCGGTGGAGGACTTGGCGGCGGCAGAGGGGGATTCTCACAGGCCGTTGGACATTTGCATAGCCCGCTCGCCCGCCCGGAGACATTGGCCCGCATTGTTCCCGGGAGGCGGCGGCGGCGGGCGCACGGGCCGCGGCGCGCGGGGCGGCGCGGGGGACCTGGCTGGGAGTGGGCGGGAGGGCCAGACAAAGGAGACGGGGCGCCCAGAGTCGNCTCTTATACACATCTCTCTCCGCCAGATGTCTGGCCAGGAAGCCCGGCGGTCGCCCACACATACTCCAGAAGAGTAACCAACTCCAGAAACCCCTCCCTAAGGGTTCTGACCCTGCTGGCTTGACACTGACCTCCGGCGCAGCCTGTCTTCCCCATCAGTGGGGCCCTAGGAGGCAAGCAGGGGCTCAGGGTCCTAGTCCATCATTGTTCCCAGAACTTGGGCGCTGGGGCTGGACAGACAAGAGTTCATGAGTGGGCAAGTGTCTGATTGTCCTGCATTGAGAGTAATAATGGTGGTGATCAGAGGGGCTGTCCCTGAGGGGCAGAGGCCTCATTGTCCTGAAGAGGTGAGGAAGGAGCCCCCTTGGCCCCTGTCCCTGCCGTCTCCTTGACCTGCTCATTGTCACCCTGTTGACCCAGCCTGAATGGATGGGCCACCGTGTGGGGGGGACGGATGGTGCCGCGCTAGGGGCTCCAGGAAAGATGGGGGAGGGGCTCAGTCGCAGGGCAGCAGACAGGCTCCTAGGATAGCCTAGCGCTAGGACATTTCTTGCCCTCTGAGCTATCTGCCTGAAAGCAGTGATGGAGGAGCACTCCATACCCAAACTGCAAATGATGATGGCCCAGTCCATCACTCGGACTGAACGACCTATGCCCTGCCCACCAGGGTGCTGGGCACCAGAGGAAAAGCTGTGGGAGGGAGAGGAGGAAATGTAGAGCGGAAGAACAAGGGCCTGGTTTTGAAGAGTTCAGCCCTGGACAGAGTCCCCTGAGCCTTGAAGCCAGGGTTCCGGATCTTGTAGATCTCAGCAGTGTCTTGGGCTGTGAGCAGCTCTGAGGGAGTAATGGAGCCTCAACTGCTTGGCTATAGGATTTTCAGGGCCATCACTTGCTGGGCAGCTACCACCCTGTCCCTCCTTTCTCAAGGACCTCTAGGTGGGCCACCCTGGGACCTGCAGCCTTTCCTCCCTTAGAAGCTGGGAACTGTCCTCTCGCAGGGATGGTTCAATTGTCACTTCTTCAGGAAACCTCCCTGGATTAAGATGGGAGCAGTGACCAGCCTGGGCTGGAGCAGCCCCATTTAGTCAAGCCTGGGGGAGATTTGGTTATGGTCAGAAAAGAACCAGAGGGATTAGGAAGAGATCAGGTGGGAAAACACGAGTGGTATGTGTAAATGAATACTCATATATCGGAGCTTTACTCACCCAGGCAGGGCAGGGAGAGTCTTATCCTCAACTCTCTGCTTTTCTATAAGTCTTTCAGATCTCAGAGGACTGCTGGGGAGCTTGGGGGTAGAACAGGTCAGCTGACTGTACCTGGATCTTTTCAGGGCTAGAGGGAAGGCTCTGCAGGATGGAATGGGGGATGGGCCTCTGCTTGTCCAGACTCCCACCCTCCTGGGGCTCACAGGACAGGATGCCTTTCTGCAATCTCAGCAGTCATCCTTCTGCCTCAGCACAAGGATCTCCCTCCAACATACCGATCCCAGCCAGCAACGGGGCAGGGGAGGCTGTGGAGGAAGGAGGGGAGCTCAAGGGGAGGGATACACCAAGTCTGTTTGGGCGACAAAGAGGAGGGTCTCATGGAGCACTTGTCCCTCCTTGTTCCTCAGCTTTTCCTCAGCTCTGTGCTGTCCTCTTTCTCCAGCCCAGCTCAGTCCCTTTAACTACAGTGAGGATGGAGCCTCGTGGGAACACCTTTTGCGCCTATCCCAGGACTAGGCCCCAGAAATCCCTCCTGGGGTTTGGTCTCGAGGAAGTGGTCTGTAGTCTTGTTCACTCCTGTCTGAAGCCTGGGGAGTGGCAGGAGATGGCAGAAGGGCTCCCAGCACTTCAGGTTTGGGAAAAGAGCTCTGGTCTACTGGAAGGATGGATTCCTAGTCGAATGAAAGATCTGGAAGCCCTAGCACTGCCTGACATGCGATGGGGACTGGGCGCTCAGAAGTCTTGTGGCAGCGATAGTGAGGACCAGAGCTGAAGCAGGCAGGAAGGCCATTAGGCTGCAGGAAGGACTTCGTTCTTGGTAGAGGATGCTGGAGCATGAAGGCCCCATCTTCCTCTGCTGGGGCTGGAGCGCCCTCTGGTGGTCTGATGGTGTCAGGCCGACGGAAGCCCTGGGCCTGCCTTCCCCATTCCCTACAACTCTGAATTGCCCTTCCTAGTCCCCACTCCTCAGACTCTGGACAGGGACCTAAGTTAGTGCCTGGAGGCTGGTTGCTTCCAGCTTCCGAGGAGTTAGTGGCAGAAGAATTCCTTATGCTACTCTTAAGCCTCCCAGGGCTCTCTTCCTACTGTTCAGAGGTCACCCAAGTTGAGGGTCAGAGTGGCATTCATCCTAGAATAGGAAGAGCTCTCTAGCAGACTGAGCTGTCTCATAACAAATATACACTTGCTGGAGGGGGATGAGCTCCCTGTCTCTGGAAGCAAGAAAGTGCAGTCTGGGCATTGCCCTCATAGAAGACAGCATCCTAGGGAAAGTTCCTTAGACTCAGGGAGGCAGGATGTTGTCACCAGTGAGGTTTTTTTTCATCTGAGGTTCTAATATTGTGAGTTAGATGGTGCGAGAAACTCCCTAAATTCTCAATGCACAAAAATAACGGAGTCAGTGTCCTTGGTGACCATGGTATTTGTCATCCTCAGAGAGCCAGGCCCTGCTCAGGCTTCACAGTAACTGAGTGATGTGGTCCAGTGAATCAGCAGTCCCTCGAGTGCCTCACTTGCAGGGCGTGGGGTGGTGGGGTGGGGGTGTGTGAGGCTCTCTCCTCATCATGACCAGTTCCAGCCACCTGGGTCCTCCACCCCCAGCCTTCCACCACCCCTCCCCCAAGGCTCCCTACGGAAAGGAGCTCCTGTCTTCTTTCCTGCAGCAGAAGCGATGGGAGCTAACACTGAGGAGCTTCCCCACGGTGGGCAGTCATCCTCTTCTGAAAGGAGAGCATCCTTCCAAGGGCTGGAAGCAAGTTAGGCCTGAGTCTCTGTTTCCTCTGTTCCTTGGGCTAAAGGCTCATGTTCCCCAGGCACCTGGAGGGCAGGGATGGAGGAGCAGGTGAAGGGTCAGCTCTAGAGGACAGAGATTACAGCTGAAGGGTGAACCCCAGAGGAGCAGGAGTGGGGGAGGAGGGAAAGAGGCAGGTTGGACCAGAGGAGGCGAGGCAGGGAAGGGGGCGTTTGAGGGTGAGAGGGCCCTAAGGGCCTGAGGGGTGGGGACAGCTCACCTCCCAGTAAATCTGGTCCTCGTAGCACTGGGAGTCTGGCGGGGAGTCCAGGATGGGCAGTCTCAGCAGGAGCCCTGGTGGCAGTAGGGGACAATGTGTGAGGCTTTTTGCTGCCCCCATAAGGGAGGTTGCTACCCAGTACCACAAGGCACAGAGGAGCTGGGGGTCATGAGGTCAATGTGATGCCTGGCACAGGCAAATCACAGTATTTATCAAGCGCCACTTCTGCTAGGCCCTGTGCAAAATGCGTGACAAAGCACTGCCTCCCGGAGGAATCACAGCAGCCCTGCAAGGTGAATAGGATCCCTGTATTACAGAGAAGGGGACCAAGGTTCAGAGAAGTAACATACTAAAGAGTGCACCGTGGGAACGGATCAAATAGTGTCTGTCATGAACCACAGCTCTTAAGCTTTCTGTGGGCTCCTCCCCAAGAGGCATGCAGAAAGTGTTTCTTGAGTAAATAAGTAATGAATGAATGAACTCTTATTTAAGGATAAGATCTCAAGGTGAGAGCAGGAAGACGGGGATACCGAAGCATATGTTTAATTTTGAAGGCCAGACATCAGGAGGGACTGCTTGGCCTGGCATCAGTGGGCAGGCTGCGGAGGGACTGCTTGGCCTGGCATCAGTGGGCAGGCTGCCTCTGTGGAAGATTTTTGTGTCCTAGTCTATTGATGAGCCAGCCAGGCCTCTTCCCTCCCGGACCCTACCCCAGCGCCAGCCCCAGCCCCAGAGAGGTGGCGCCCCAGGCCTCAGCCTGAGGCTGGGCTGCCCTGTAGTGGGAAGAGGGAGCAGCGCGCCAAGCCGCAGAGGAGAGGGACTGGTCAGCAGGCTTCCCACCTTCCTTTGCGACCAGAAGGGAGAAAGTACCTGCTTGGTCCTCCGTACCTGGAGGAAGTTACCCCTGAACACCATAACCCCACCCTGCACCTAGCACAATGTAGGTGTTCAATAGAGTAAATGAATATCAGGGGGATGAGATCGATCCAATGGCCCTCCCTCTGGAGAACACCCGCT
>SJYV01032108.1:0-12471 GCA_006410875.1 Neotragus pygmaeus | reverse complement strand
CGACCCCAGTCAAGGTCACTCACCTCCAAGGCCCCCACCCACAGAGGCAAATGTCAGTGTGACAAACAGCCCGAAGAGCTGGTGCATGGCCTGAGACGTGGCACTGCGCTGGCCCTGGGCTATGAGTGGAAACACACTCTCCAAGCTGCAGGGAGAGGAGGGAGTGGGGAGACGGATGGAGCACGGAGCCAGGGCTGGTCAGCGCATCAGTGCATCAGTGCCCTGCCCCGTTTTCTGCACCAGCCGAAAGGGCCCTGGGGAGCCTGCCAGGCTGAGTCACTTCCACGCCTTTGCTCCAACTGAGCCCATGGGAGGGGAACACCCTCCCATCCCGTGTGCCAGCAACACCCTCACACCTTTCAAGGCTCAGCTTGAGGGTCATTTTGCCTCTCTTCTCCCCTGAACCCTGATGTGCAAAAATCTATCCTAAGGGTCAGTGTCTCTTCCTTGACCCTTTAATAATGACACTGTTGAAATCATTTATTCAACGATCTTCTGCTGCACTTGACTGAGGACCAAGAAGGCAGTCCCCAGTCTTGCTCACCCCAGTTTCTTCAGCTTCCAAGGTATGGATGAATGAATGAAAGAGAATAGACAGCTTTTTTGTGTGTGGTGGTGGTGGTCCACAAAAGGAGGAAGAGACCGAGGGAGTTGGTTCCAGGGGCATAATGATTCCATTGAGGATTGGGGGTGGGGTGAGGGTGGGGAGAACTCACCCATCTCCGTAAGCTTCGCGGGTGGCCAGCCCAGCCACAAGGCTGCCCAGCAGGGCTCCCAGGACCCCTGGCATCCCATGGAGGTTGTGCACACCGCATGTGTCTTGGACTTTGAGTTTGGACTCGAGGATGGGCTGGAGACAGGACACCAATCATGAGTCTCGTGTGCCCCCTCAGCCAGGCTTGCTGGAGAGGAGGAAGGGTGTGAAGANGGCATCCCATGGAGGTTGTGCACACCGCATGTGTCTTGGACTTTGAGTTTGGACTCGAGGATGGGCTGGAGACAGGACACCAATCATGAGTCTCGTGTGCCCCCTCAGCCAGGCTTGCTGGAGAGGAGGAAGGGTGTGAAGATGCCCTGCCCTGCTCAGGGCCCAGGGGCTTATGTACCGTGACGAACTTGTAGCCCAGTGTGGAGATGGCCCCAGCCAGGAAGCCAGCCGCCAGAGCCCCGAAGGGTGTCAGCATCATTTCAGCTGATGTCCCTACTACAACCCCTCCGGCAAGCACCGCGTTCTGCACGTGGACCTGAGGGAGTACAGACGAGCAAGGCTGCGGAGGCCCTTTCTGATCGTCACAGCCACACCCACCCCAAGCCTGCCCACCAGAGTGCCACCTGCTGCTTCTCCACCGTCTAATCCTCTACCTCACGTGCGGTCCTAGCCTCACCTCCTGCTCTGGCCCCAACGCCTCCAGCATAGATGCAGTCCCCTGTGCCTCTGCCCTTATCTGGCCCACCGGAGGATCAACCATGCAGGGTCTCAGACCTCTCCCTGGCCTCCCGGCCCACCCCTCTGCCTCTCCCTACGCCCTTCCCCATACCATGTCCAGCCGCCCATCCCCCCCGACAAGGGCTGACAAGGCGAAGGTGCTGAGGGTGCTGGCGGCCAAGGAGTAGTATGTGTTGAGAGCGGTCCGATGCTGCCCGTCCCCCAGGGAGGTGGGTGCAGAGTTGAAACTAGGCCAGAAGATCCACAGGAAGATGGTCCCTAAACAGTGGGCAGGCAGGCAGAAGGAGAGGAAGTAGGTGACTCCCTCACAAGGTACAAGTTGTGTAACTGCAGTCAAGTCACCTACCCTCATCAGCCTCAGTTTCCTCATCTGTAAAGTGGGGATAGTGACACATACCTCAGGAAGCGAGGACTAAATGAAATGATGCATACCAAGTCCCTAACCACGGCCTGTTACTTTACTTAGCGTCAGTGGCTCAGTCAGCCCGCCAGGCTCCTCTGTCCAAGGGATTCTTCAGGCAAGAGTACTAGAGTGGTTGCTGCTGCTGCTGCTGCTAAGTCACTTCAGTCGTGTCTGACTCTGTGCAACCCCGTAGACGGCAGCCCACCAGGCTCCCCCGTCCCTGGGATTCTCCAGGCAAAAACACTGGAGTGGGTTGCCCTTTCCTTCTCCAGTGCATGAAAGCGAAAAGTGAAAGTGAAGTCGCTCAGTCGTGTCCGACTCTTTGCGACCCCATGGAATGCAGCCTACCAGGCTCCTCCACCCATGGGATTTTCCAGGCAAGAGTACTGGAGTGGGGTGCCGTTGCCTTCTCCGACTAGAGTGGTTAGCTATTCCTTTCTCCAGGAGATCTTCCAGGCATCAAACACAGGTCTCCTGCATTGCAGCTGGATTCTTTACCAGCTGAGCCACCAGGGAAATCCAACTAAGGCCTCATTGTTGTTATTCAGTAGCTCAGTTGTGTCCAACTGTTTGCAACCCCGTGGACTGCAGCACACCAGGCTTCCCTGTCCTTCACCATCTCCCAGAGCTTGCTCAAACTCGTGTCCATCAAGTTGCTGATGCCATCCAACCATCTCATCCTCTGTTATCCACGTCTCCTCCCACCTTCAATCTTTCCCAGCATCAAGGTCTTTTCCAGTGAGTCAGTTCTTCACATCAGGTGGCCAAAGCATTGCAGCTTCAGCGTCAGTCCTTCCAATGAATATTCAGGGTTGATTTCCTTTAGGATGGACTGGTTTGGTCTCCTTGTTGTCCAAGGGACTCTCAACTGTCTTCCATGGCCTAGCTGGTACTAAATGTTTAACAACTGGTACCACTGAAGGGTACTGGCATGAGAGGGCGTTAGTTACTTGATTGAAAACCACGGGGTGGGGGGGGGTGAGTTTTTTTTAAGTATCAGAAAAGGAAAGAAAAAAAAGGCAAAGGGCACCACATGTCAGGCACGAATCTGATACTTGATATCTATAACAGGAAAATCATTTGTTTTATAACCTCAACTGCCACCTGGAGAGGGTGGGCCCTGGCATGAGCACTGATGGGCTGGGCCTGTGCATCTCGGGCAGGAACTGGGAGCTCCACAGGCCTTGCTGCCCCGTGAGGTTCCCAGGTCAGTCCTGGATGGAGAGGTGGGGCGAGGGAGGAGAGGGGCTGGGGGCCCTGGGGGCAGGCCAGCATGGCAGAGAGGCTTGAGGGAATGCCCCTTAGTCCTGAGTGGTCCTTGGGTTGTGATGTAACTTCTGCATCTCCACAGTCTGCAGTAAAATCTACCACACATACACATGTGTCTTCTGAGAAGAGTTTTGAGAGGAATCAAGGAAGAGACCCATTTTCCTGTCCAGCAGGAGCTGGGAGGCAGAGGAAATCTGAGAATGTAAGCCTCCCAGGAAAACACAGAAATCTTTGGGAAGCCTTTGGACTTCAAACTTATCAAAGGGCAGGGAGGCCTCAGCTGGCCTAGGGTTCCATGTGCTCTGTTTCACAACACACCCAGATGTGAGCAAGAAACACAAGGCAAGTCTCTTTTTAATGTAAGAATGGGCACTTCAGTAACTACTCAATACTACCTTCAAAAAGGTAAAATACCAATTTCCTTTCCTGACTCATCACTGAATGGACAGGAGCAGAGGTGCAGGCTTAGAAGAAACAGGTGGTGATGAGGGTGCTTGAGGGCCAGACCCTACTCCTCCCAGGGGTGACCTGTGACCTCTCCTTCTCTCCTGAGAGTGCCAGGGCTTCCAGGAAATCTCCTGGGAGGAAGTGTCCTCAGGAGGTGGGAGGCAGCACCAAGGGAACAGGCCTAGAGGTTAGAGATGGGGAGAAGCTGAGTCTGGATGGAGAGAGGTGGGGAGTGGGGAGGGGAAGGGGAGAAAATTACTGCAGGGGCCAGTATGCCTGACTGAGGAGCCTGGTATGTGGGTAGGGGGGCCCTGAAGGCCTTTAAACAGAGATAGGTACCATCAGACTTGGATTTAGAAAGGCCCCTGGGATGGATCTCGGGCATCCCTGGTGGCTCAGACAGTAAAGAATCCGCCTGCAATGCAAGAGATCTCCCAAGAGATCTTCCTGGGTCAGGAAGATCCCCTGGAAGAGGGTAGGGCAACCCACTCTAGTACTCTTGCCTGGAGAATCCCATGGACAAAGGAGCCTGGTGGACTACAGTCCACAGGGTCACAAAGAGTTGGACAAGACTGAGCGACTAACACCTTCATGAACATTTTCTGGGATGGAGCCCTGAGATCCATGATCTCTGAGTTCTAAGAACCTGTCATAAAACTACCAAAAATGATAAGCAACAGTCCCCAGGCTCTGATGGAAGAGTCCAAGTTGGAAGGGAGTTCCCTGCCAGAACCCCAAGACTTATAGGTGGCACCCCGAGACCAGTCCTGGATATGAACTGGCCCTTTACCCACCATACCTCAGGAGGCCTCACCAATCATGGCAAAGAGGTCCGAATGGTAGATGGAGCCCTGGCGATGCTTGCTCTTCTCCAGTTGGGGCCTATAGAGGACCCGGGAGAGGATCAGCCCGAAGTAAGCACCGAAAATGTGGATAGTCATGGAGCCTCCTGCATCCTTCACCTAGGGAGGTGGGGCTGAGGTGGAGGGGCAGCCCCTTGCCCCAATCCTACCCCATGCTCAGGGCCTGGCCATGCCCACTCTTCACCCCATCCCCATCCAAACTCACCTCCAGGAGACTAAGGAGGACAAACTCGTTGAGGCCAAATAGCACCACCTCCAGCAGGGCCATGAGCAGCAGCTGAACCGGCCCAGTCTTGCCCAGTATGGCCCCAAAGGAGATAAGCACGGCCCCAGCACAGAAGTCAGCATTGATCATGCTGGGGAGTTCAGATGGGGAGGGTGACGGGGGCTGGAAACAAGGGCAGCCCAGCGGGGGAGGGGGCAATGAAAGCACCAGGCTAAGTTCTTTCCTGGGAGGTGGGAAGGGATCACCTCCCCTTTTTTGTGGAGATTCTGGGATTTGGCAAACAAAGCTCAGGACAAGTGGAAGAACCAGATTTTGAATCAACAGCGAGCCTTTTCCACCATGCTATCTAACCTCCCAACAGCTCATGAGTAATATGGGGCCTAAAGGGAGTTGTGGGTCAAGGATGGGAGAAGAAATCAGAGAACAAGAACAGGCAGGGTACCAAAAAGAAATCGACTGATGGGTCAAAAATCTAGGTCAGGGAGCAGACTCGAAAGACCAGGCTTGAGCTGGGTCCCTTGGGCAGGGGCCTCCCTGGTAGACCTAGGGGAGCCAGGGAGGCCACGGCTGCCCACCTCTCCATGCCTACAAGGATGTAGCCTCCACGGAAGGAGTGGAAGAAACCCTGGACGAGCGTGGACCACTGCAGGGCAAAGGCGGCCAGGAGGAAGGTGAAGCCCACGCTGCCGAAGCCGTAGCGCTGCAGGAAGACCATGAGGAAGCCGAAACCCACGAAGATCATGGCATGCACATCCTGGAAGCCTGCGAGGGGGGCATTCGGGACTACTCAGGCCACCACCCATCTACCAGTGAGCAATCCTGCCACACCCCCCAGCTCTCACCAGCCAGTGCCGCCTTGAGGCTGGAGCCAAGCCTATAAAATTCCCCGAGGCGTGGCCAGGCCTCCCAGCCTGGCTCACTGGTGCAGAGCTGCCCAGCTTGGAGCAGTGGGACCCACCATCCCTGTTGTCCCCAAGTCAGAGCAAGAGGGTAGAGCCTTCTGCTCTTCTCTCTACCCTACTCAACTGCCCGATCCCTGGGTCGTTACGACCAGTGAAAAGCCCCACATTTCCTGGGTGATTTCCTGCAGCAGCCCCTGCCCTCTGTGATGGAAATTCTCTTCCCTTTCTGGCCTTTGTGCTGGAAGTTCATCTTGATGTCTAACCTCCATTCCTCATACTTCAGAATCTATGCCTCTCCAATTTTAGGGTTTTAAATTTTACAAATTGATACAATAACTGTTAACTTTGTAGAACTGTATAAAGTAACTTTAATAACTTTGTTACGAGGTTATCTCAGGGAAAAAAGGAATTGAAGGGAGGGGGAGGGCTGCTGAGCCATACAACTCTGGTGCAAATAATGCCCCCTGGAGATTTGCAATATGGCCACTTATGGAAAAGAAGACTTATGGGAAAGATTTTACCCTATAGTTTGCTTCTTTCTATACTTTGGATGTCTTAATTTTATAGATGAATCACTTGAATTTTTTAAGTGTCAGTGGGGTTTCTGGGGAGGGACATTTGAGTCTTTTCTGTTTGCTTTCCATTCTGTGTACAAAAATCTAAAATAATAAACAGCCATATTGAAAATGAGACACAACAATTTGCTTTGTATTATTTTGTTTTGCACCCCTCCCACCATCTACTCATAAATAGGGCTAGAAACACAACCTCGGGTGATATTCAGCCCGTGCGTCTCGTCCTGTTTCCTTTGTCCTGGGTCTATGTATCAGTAAGGCTGTGCTATCCTTGGCTTTAATTGAGAAACACTAGAGGTCGCAAAGAGTCGGACACGACTAAGCGACTGAACTGAACTGAGAGGAACATTTGAGTGCATTATTGCATCTGTTGTAAATAACTTATTGAGAAACAGGGTCAACCAACCATGACCCTAAACTCTCCTTTCATAGCCCCAGGTGGGAAATTTCTCCTGGAACTTAGTACTAGGAAATGTCATCTCCCCTAAGGAACAAGGAACTGATCTGCTTTCCTTCACTCACGTGTTAGATGTTTACTAAGAAGTCATAGAACTAAAAATAAATAAACAAACAAAGAAACCTAAGCAGTCATGCATCAGACTCTGGGAATGTAGTTGTTGCTGGAAGACAGACATCAAAGGAATCAAAGAATCACGTATGTGAGGCTTCCTTTATTCTGATGAGAACATGTAACTGTCCATATTTCCCCTTTTTCTTGGCTGCCTGTATCTCAAAGCTACATTGGAATTTCAACTATATCAGCTATAGACCTTCACAGTGTTCATTATTTGTGATCTTCTCTGCTTTTCTTTTCTTATTCACATGTTTTTGTTGTAAATGAATTCAAGTAGAAAGAGGCAAATCACAAAGAAAAAAAAATCACAATCACCTTTTTTGTTTAAAGGTAGAGAAGCAACAACAAGGGATTTCCCTGATGGTCCAGTGGCTAAGACTCTCTGCTCCCAATGCAAAGGGCCTGGTTTCAATCCCTGGTTGGGGAACTAGATCCCGCATGTGGCTACTAAAGATCCTGAGGGCCACATCTAAGACCCAGCATGGCCAAACAAATAAATAAGAACCATCAGTAAGCCAAATATGTACTCCTGAACTTTAGAATGCAATCAATAACTTTGAGAAAAGCAAATCTGTGTGTCTGTGTGTGTGTGCTGAGTGTGGGCTGACAGGCAAAGAGTTTGTCAGCCCCTGCAAAGGGTTGGGTACACACAGCCCCCGCGGCCAAGGGGGTGAAGGTCCACTGGCCTCATTAGATGTCCCCACCACTGTGCCCCTTCTCCAGCCCTGCCCACTCCTCAAGTCGCCCAGATCGCTCTTCCCTTTCAGATCTTAAAACCCAACAGAAAAGGAGAGATGTTGTTTAGATCTCAGTATGCAGCCTTAGTTCTTTCAGCCTCCCCAACTGACTTGCTTTCTCCTTGTGCAAACAATAAAGGGGAAGCCATGTCTGTTTTTTTGCCCAAGGACAAGCAAGACAACACAGGGGGCTGTGTCACAGGGCTCCGTGCCCAAACCGGTCCAGAACTTGTCTTAAATAGCAATAATATTTACATCTCCCACCTGGGGTTTGTTTGGAATCAAAACTCAATCTGGTGGCTTTTCACCTGGAATCTAAACACCAAGAAATCTCCTTTATTCGTTCCATTCCATGGAATGTACCACACAGAACAGATATTCTATGTGGGCTGTGGAGGGTAAGGAGCTATTCCAGCTGGAAGCAGGGGGATAGATATGATGACCCCTCAACATTCCCTTCAGGGGATCCCTGGGTCCAGCAGCATGGAGCCTGTTTCCCATCACATCCCCAACCCCCCCAAACCTAAGCACTTTTGGCTGGAGAGAAGATAAAAGCCCTCCAGGGCCACCTATCACCCTCCTTCCTTCTCTTACTGCCTCTCCCCAACCCCACCAGATGATTCCTGAACAAGGTCAGACTGTAGGACAAGGGAACAGTGACAGCTGGGGCTTTAGCATCTCACAGAGCTGGCTTTGAATTCCAGCACACACATGCATGCGCGCACACACACACATCCCTACACTTCTCACTGTGTGACCTTGGACAAGTCACTTAACCTCTCTAAGCCTCAGTTTCCTCATCTGTAAAGTGGGGATACAAAATATGAGAAGCAGGAAAAAGGGAGTGGTGAGCTGGGGAGGCCATCTCTCCCCACCACTCTACCTCCACCTGCCTTTAAGAGGGCAGATCGGGCTGTACTCTCCTAAAAGAGTCACAAACCACTCTGGTCCCAGTCACACACACCCCTACCCCCACCTCAGGAAGATCCTGTTTCCATCTGTGCTAAGCCCCTCTTCTTGCAAGTAAGGTCTCAGAGGCAGACAAAAAAGAACCTGTCCATATATTTTCCTTAGAACCCTTTCTCATCTTTGCTTCTGCGTCCCCTGCACATTTAGACTTTCCCCCTCGTCTTTTCCCCCTCTTATTTTCCATGGCTTATCTCGTGGAATAAGAGGCTTGTAATGTGGGGGAAGTGCATGGGGAGTCAAGAGGCCGGGTTCCAGGTGGGCTAACGTGCTGTGTCATCTTGCGCAGTTGCATTACTGCTCTGGTTCTCTCTCCACCTCGGAGAGGAGCGAACCAGCTGGGCTCTGAAGGCCCTTCCTGTAGAGATAACAAGCAGACACTCAGAGTAG
Organism: Neotragus pygmaeus; assembly: GCA_006410875.1. Classification (NCBI taxonomy): domain Eukaryota; kingdom Metazoa; phylum Chordata; class Mammalia; order Artiodactyla; family Bovidae; genus Neotragus; species Neotragus pygmaeus. Next base: position 3,672 of record SJYV01032108.1, on the reverse strand, counting down.
CCATGCCCTTGGCGTTGGCTAGTTCCACTGCTTAACAACAGCGGCAAAACTCCCTTTCATCTCCCAAATCAAAGGGCAGTGGCCACACCACTCTCTGGCCCTGACCACTTCTCCTGGACACAGGGACGGTGAAGACTCGGCGCATCAAAGCCCCAGGCTCCAGGGACCTCATACCTCCCTCCTTTCCAACCCATCCCCAGGGTCCCAAGTCCACAGGGACAAAAACCTAGTGTAGAAAGAGGCAGGATTCCCACTGCTGTTCCTCCTACTGCAATCCAGGGACAGAAAGCTGTGCATTCAGCAGAGTTTACCATGCAACGCAGGGGTAAGGAAGGTCAAGGAGGCCTTTGAAGCAAGCAGGGCTTGGAGGCCTTGATTGAGGCCCATGGGAGAAGCAAATAGGGGGTCATGACAGGCAGCCAGGTCAGACTCTAGAGCAAGAGCTTACAACTCTCAGTCCATGGACTGTTTCCCCTCCAACTCCCCATCTCTCTGGACAAATGCATGACCCCAAGAGCCTCCCATCCCAGCTCTGTGGCTTTGATTTCAGCATCCATGGCTCACTCATGCAGCTAGAATTGGGGTGAGATTTGGAGAAGGAGGAGCTGTAGCCCTCTCTGCCTAGGACCAAGTCTCCACCAATACTTTGGCCACCTGATGCAAAGAGCTGACTCACTGGAAAACACCCTGAGGCTGGGAAAGATTGAGGGCAGGAGGAAAAGGGGACGACAGAGGATGAGATGGTTAGGTGGCATCACCCACTCAAAGGACATGAATTTGAGCTAACTCTGGGAGATGGTGAAGGATAGGGGAGCCTGGCGTGCTGCATTCCATGGGGTCATAAAGAGTTGGACACGATGAAGCGACTGAACAAAACCAAGCCTCCATTTCACCCTCTCGATTCTCAGCACTGTGAGCTTCATTGTGTTGGGGTTGGGGCTGGAAGAGAGTCAGGTGAGGACAGCTGCCACCAGCTCTGCACACAGAAAGGAAGGTAATAAAAGCTGGGAGTTTTATAGGAAACACCCACATTCTGGGCCTTGTTTGAATGTATATCTTTCTAACAGAGGCACCTTTCTTCTCATTGCTCAGATGGGGAAAACTGAGCTTAGAGACCTGCTCAAACATTTGTAACAAATCCTGGGAGATTTGGTGCCCTTGGTCCTAGCTGCCCAGGGTCTGAGTCACAAGGCTGGTCCCCCAACCTTGAGGGAGAGGCTCTGTCCTCAACATGAAGGAGGGGCTTAAACTTCCCTTCCTGGGCCTTGTCAACAGGCAGGTAAGCTGCAGTGCTAAGAGCTTAGGGTGACCAAGTCCTAGTTCCAGCTCTGTCACTCACGTACTAGGCAATCCTGAATAAACCACAGCCCCTTTGAGCCTCAGCTTCCTTCTCTGTGAAATGGGTTAATAACACTGCCTTGCCTCCTCCTCAGGGCTGTGGCGCGGCTACTCTGTGATTGGCTGGTGGCTCCTTACATCATTTTTTCTATGACTCTGGAAGAACCAGATTTGGGGGACTGGGGAAGAACTGTCTGAGCCCACTGGCCTTGGCTGCCTTCACAGCTATTACCTGCATCACTGTCTCCCCGCCCCAGCCCCTACCTCCCCTGCCCAGAGGATTTCTTTTTCTCCTTGTGTTCAGGGTGAAGGCCTGAGAAGAGACAAAGTCTCTAGGCAAAGCCCAGCTAGGCCAACAAGAGAGTAGGTAAAGCTGGAGCTTCAGATTCGGGTTCAAATCCCAGCTCGCTCACTTCTAACAGCAAGACCCTGAACCAGCTCAGTTTCCCCATCTGTGTCTACTTCACAGACTAAAGGAGAAAATGCACGTGCCGCCCTTGGCCTAATACCTGGAACGTGGCAGACACTAGTGAAAGGATATTATTATAAATATGGGGCGCCTTCATCTCAAAGCAAGCGGGTAGCCCACCTAGGAGTAGATCTGGGCTCCCTCCCAAGACACCAGGGAAACTTCGGGTCTTAGCTCCCCGCGCGCCCTCACCCGCACTCACTTGGGTAGCGAAAGTAAAATTCATTGGCCGCGTTACTGTGGTTGCCCCAGTGCCAGAGGGCAGCATCGGTTTCACGGTTGTAGCGGACAAAGATCGCAAAGAGGATGGCGGTGGCGCCCTGGAGCAGGAGGCACAGCAGGGGCAGCTGCAGTCGCCGGCCCGCGGAGCGACGGGGAGACCAGGCCATGGGACAGAGGCTGCGAGTCTCCGGCTCGGCTGTGGCTCCGGGCGCGTGGCGCGAGCAGACACTCCCGGGGCGGGCGGGGCGAGCCAGGCCCCGCCCACCGAGCTAGGCCCCGCCCATCATGAGGAGGCTTGCCAGAGCCGTCTTGTCCGCGCTGTTACCCATCCCAGTTCCAGGAAGCGGGCTGTCCTGGGGAAGGCGAGGGCCTGGGCCCCAGACGTGAGGCGGGGCGAGGAGTGGGAGAGGGTGGGGCGTTCGTAGGCCCAAGTCCTCTTTCCTTTGGCCCAGCTGACCCTGATGCCGTTCCTGTTGGGACAGATCCTTGGAAATGACCCTGGAAAGGCTCCCGTGTCCTGCCCTGCTCCGGCACAGCTGTGGGACCGGTGGGGGTGGAGGGAGAAAGAAGGGAGGGCACCCGCCCCCTCAAACATGATGTTAGTTTAGAGAATGTTTCCCAAAGAATAAGCGCCCTCGATGGGCTCAGACTTCTCCCGCCGGACCCCTCCAGGGTGATACAAGAGAGGGTTGAAGTGTTACTCAATCTTTCCCCCAACTGAAAAACCAATGGAGGACGGGGATGAAGAAGCGGCCCTGTAGGCACTGATGACTAACATGGCCAGGGAGGTCTGAGTCTCGACCGTTGAGTTCCTTACCCCACTCCCAAGCCTCCTCGCATCTACACCCCAAGACACTTCTAGGACAGAAGGCTGAACCTGGGAGCAGGCTGGGCAGGGGCCCACTGAAACCTGGGTTCCCTGAACACCCAGAGGGATATGAGAGGTTCTGGGCTGCCCCCAGCAGCCGGAAAGACGGGAAGATAGGTGGTAGGAAGGTCTTCTCAGTTAAGAGTCAAGAGCCCCTCCTTAAGGGTTTGTATCCACTGGTGTCCTGGTAGACGAACAAGGAGATAGCCGTTAACCGAGCACTTTCTGTGAGCCAGGCTTTGGAGATGAGCCAGATCACGCCTCCCTCCAGGAGCCACTGTCCAGTTAGGAGAGAGACATTTAGGAGGGAACTGAATTGCCATCGGGGTAAATGTGTGACCCAGGAATCACAGAGACTGTGGAGCCCCGAGGATAAGTTGCAGAGCCTACAGGAGTGGGGATGAGGAAGGGGACTGGGCTGGAGAGTTGCCTCCATCCGGGAAGTGGTGCCTGAAGGCAGCCTGGAAGGACAACCTGGAAACTGAGTAAGTGAAGAAAGGAGAGGAGACATCTCAAGAAGGGACCCACATAAGCAGAAACCGTGGGCATGTTCAGGGTGCTCAGAAACTGACTTTGGGGGTGGGTATCAGCAGGCAGAGAAACGTGGCCTCTATCCTAGTGGGTGCTGGGCTCCTGGAGACCTCTGAACAGCTGGAGGACCTTTGTATTATTGGTTCTGACACCCAGCCCACAAAGGGCTTCAAAGAAGAAAACCTGAAGGCCAGTAGGGCTGGTGGTAGGAGAAGTCCTCTGTCTCCACTGCCCACAGCCTAGC
>SJYV01032104.1:6528-22533 GCA_006410875.1 Neotragus pygmaeus | reverse complement strand
TTCTTTTTCTTTTTTTTTTGAAGGATAATTGTTTTACATAATTTTGGTGTTTTCTGTCAAACCTCAACATGAATCAGCCATAGATATACATATATCCCCTCCCTTTTGAAACTGCCTCCCATCTCCCTCCACAACACACCCCTCTAGGTTGATACAGAGTCCCTGTTTGAGTTTTCTGAGCCATACAGCAAGTTCTCCTTGGCTATCTATTTTACATATGGTAATATAAGTTTCCATGTTACTCTTTTCATACATCTCATCCTCTTCTCCCCTCTCCCCATGTTCATAAGTCTATTCTCTATGTCAGTTTCTCCATAAATAAAGTCTTCAGTACCCTTTTTTCTAGATTCCATATATGTGCATTAGAATACAATATTTATCTGTCTTTGTGACTCACCTCACTCTGTATAATAGGTTCTAGGTTCATCCACCTCATCAGAACTGACTCAAATGTTTTCCTTTTTATGGCTGAGTAGTATTCTATTGTGTATATATACCACAACTTCTTTATCCATTCATCTGTCAATGGACATCTAGGCTGCTTCCATGTTCTAGCTATTGTAAATAATCCCACTCCTAGGCATACACCCTGAGGAAACCAAAATTGAAAGACACAGGTATCCCATTGCTCACTGCAGCACTATTTACAATAGCTAGAACATGGAACCAACTTTTCACAAGTATTTTTTAAAGATCAAAATCCAATCAAAATTCATGAATAGTATTTATTCACTATATCTGTTTAGTTTTTTTGAAACTAGCATAGTCTCCAGCCTTTTATTATTTTCTGTAGCACTAATTTTTGTGTAGTCTGGATAAGCTGTTTTTCAGACTGTCCAACATTCTTAATTTGCCTGATTAGTCTCATAATTATATTCCAACTGGATATTTTTGAAAGAATACTACATATGTGATATTGTGTTGAACATTTACAAAATTTAAAATTCTAGATTTACATTTGACTGATTGGCTGAGTATTAAACTTATACTGGGAGTTATGGCTGTAAATAAATCTTATACTAGGAGAAGGCTGGGACTTGCCTGGAGGTCCAGTGGCTAAGACTTTGTGCTCCTAATGCGTGGAATATAGGTTCAATTCCTGGTTGGGGAAGACCCTGCATGCCACATCTCATGACCAAAAATAAAAAAAAAATCGTTTAAGCTGAAAATTATTCTCATTCAAAATTTCCCTTTCTTTGATTCAATGTATTCTATCATTATATACATGTGATGTTGGGAATTCCTGCTACTTGTATGTTACCTAGTTTCATTTTGTCTCATTTCATTTTTTCCCCTTTCTAGATACTTTTATAACTTTTCTCTAATGTTCTGAAAATTTCCAATTCTGTGTTCATATGTTCACTTCCTTTCACTCCTTGTGCTGGGTACTTAATAAGCTCTTTCCATCTGGAAGCTTATGCTCTCTAGTTCTGGGAAGTGCTTCATTTTTGTTTTCAATTTATTGAGCTCCTACTAGTGAAATGTTGGATTTTCTGGATCGGTCCATTAACTTTACGTTTGTATCCTATGTGAAACCTCTTACTCTTTTTGTATTAGTAAAGGGAGACTTCTATAAGTTCATCTTCCAACCATCTATAAAAAGTACACATGAACACTCATAACTATTAGGGTGTGGAGAGAAAATTTCCTTGTGTTAGCATCTTATCTTCATCTCTCCTCTGGTAGATTAAGAGTTAACATCATAGTTAGAATTTCTCAGTGCAGCAATGGGCAGTGCCTGGTCCCAGCTTTTTATCCTGGTATCCACCTGGGTCTGTAACTGGGAGATGAATGATATTTGCCACAGGTGTCTTTTTTCCAGCACCTGAGCTATTGTTCCTCTGTCAAGGTTGTAAAACTTTAGCTTCAGTCATCTTTATGTCCTACTCACGACTCAAGAGCTCAAGTATCCCACTGGAGGCAAGAAAGTTTTGTTTCATCTTTTTTCTTTGTGTGTATGTGCGTGTCCTACAGCAAATGGCTAGAATAGCTATGGAGGGGCAGGTGCATATCTTTGGGGCCTCCAGTCTTCTGAATGCCCTTCCTTGTCCTCTTTCCATCTATTAAAATGCTACTGACTTCAAAAGGCCATTTAAATTACATAATTTCAAGATATTTTCCTACTCCTACCAAGCATATGGTAACCCTCCATGCATGCTAAGTCTCTTCAGTCATTCTTTGTGATGTTATGGACTGTAGCCTGTCAGTCTTCTCTCTCCATAGGATTCTCCAGCATAGGATATAAGGGCTAGAGTGGGAGGATTTTTGTGCCCTCCTCCAATGATCTTCCCCACCCAAGGATCGGACCCACATCTCCTATAGCTTCTTCAGTGCAAGCAGATTCCTTATCATTGAGCATAGTAGCTCTCTACCCTCTGAATTTTAATAGCTCATTGTTTTCTTCTCACTGGAACTCTGGATATCTAAACATATACTATATTTATTTTTCTATAATTTTCTCTTTTCAGAATTTTAAGTTCCTGAAAAGCAAGCTAATAACTTTTTTGTTGCCTTGTGGTGCTTATCATAGTGTCTTCCACAGAGTATTTGCAAGGAGAGAGCAAATTAACCAAGATGGTGAGTCCAGGCTCTTTTGTCCCACATTGGCAAATAATGACTACGTAATAGCTGAGATCTTTTGTAGCACTGCGCATGCACATCAGGAGGTACTCACTTGGTCATGAGCTACTTTGGGTTGTAGGGATATATCAGCTCACCTAGAAAGTGGTGGCATTTACTGCTGCATCACAGTTGGGTCATTCAAGAGAGTAGAGAATATAGCGTGTCTACTGCTACAGCTGTCGCATTAGCCAGGAGCAAATAATGTTATGGCCACCGTGCCAGCCAGGAGGGAATAAATGTGCTTGTAGTTCCTATGACTTTGCTAGTCTACTCCCAGCCCCTTAGCTCAAGCTTTGCCTACCCTGGGTTAAACAAACAGTGTGGACACTGTGAAGAGTGAACAATTGGTGCTGTGAACAGGATCAGCAATACAGTATTAATTCAATAAATATGCATTGAGTTGTTAAATTAACACAAAGAAGACTATTCTCATCCAGTGTAGATATATATTGACTCATATCAATCACTACTAATAGGGAAATATTACAAATGATGAGTAGAAAGTAGTATTATCTCTATTTATGAAGACTAGCTTTATCATTTGGCCTTTGGATGACTATTACGTTTTTTCCCCTTATTTACATTTGCACTCTTTAAAAGTCTTAACACATAAAATCCACAGAATAGATAGAGATCTTTCCTGGCAACCCACAATTTTGTAAAGCACATAGAACAGCCATCTATAATTACTTGTATGTTTGTACAAGAAAGACACTTATACTTAATATGTTTTTGTTTTGTAACAACTGATGTAAATGTTTCTGTGATTTTCTTAGGACAGGAAAAATATGTATCATGCTGGTGATGTTCCAAGATAAATCACTAATATAAATATGCTTTCAAAAGGGCCAGAGAGTATCTGCAAGAGATTCAAATTAAATAAAAGCAAGAGAGTTTCAGAAAAAACATCTGCTTCGCCTTTATTGTTTATGCCATCGCCTTTGACTGTGTTCAGTTCACTTCAGTCACTCAGTGCTGTCCAACTCTTTGTGACCCCATGGACTGTAGCATGTCAGGCCTCCCTGTCGATCACCAACTCCCAGAGTTTACTCAAACTCATGTCCATTGAGTCAGTGATGCCATCTAACCATCTCCTCCTCTGTCATCTCTGTCTCTTCCCACCTTCAATCTTTCCCAGCATCAGGATCTTTTCAAATGAGTCAGCTCTTTGCATCAGGTGGCCAAGGTATTGGAATTTCAGCTTTAACATCAGTCCTTCCAAAGAATATTCAGGACTGATTTCCTTTAGGATGCACTGGTTGAATTTCTTTGCACAGAAGGGACTCCCAAGAGTCCTCTGACTGTGTGGAGTGTGTGGATCAGAATAAACTGTGGAAAATTCTCAAAGATATGGGAATACCAGACCACACGACATGCCTCCTGAGAAATCAGTATGCAGGTCAGGAAGTAACAGTTAGAAAAGGACATGGGACAACAGACTAGTTCCAAATCGGGAAAGGAGCACGTCAAGGCTCTATATTGTCATGCTGCTTATTTAAATTATATGCAAAATACATCATGAGAAACGCTGAACTGGATGGAGTACAAGCTGGAATCAAGATTGTCAGGAGAAATATAAATAACCTCAGATATGCAGATAACACCACCCTTATGGCAGACACTGAAGAAGAACTAAAGAGCCTCTTGATGAAAGTATAAGAGGAGAGAAAAATTTTGGTTTAAAACTCCACATTCAGATAACTACGACTACGGCATCCTATCCCCTCACTTCATGGCAAATAGATGGGGAAACAATGGAAACAGTGACAGACTTTATTTTTGGGGGCTCCGAAATTGCAGATGGTGACTACAGCCATGAAATAAAAGAAGCTTGCTCCTTGGAAGAAAAGTTATGGTCAACCTAGATAGCATATTAAAAGACAGAGACATTACTTTGCCAACAAAGATCCATGTAGTCAAAGCTATAGTTTTTCCAGTAGTCATGTATGGATGTGAGAGTTGGACTAAAAAGAAAGCTGAGCCTGGAAGGATGGTTGCTTTTGAACTGTGGTGTTGGAGAAGACTCTTGAGAGTCCCTTGGACAGCAAGGAGATCCAACCAGTCCATCCTAAAGGAGATCAGTCCTGGGTGTTCATTGGAAGGATTGATGCTGAAGCTGAAACCCCAATACTTTGGCCACCCAATGTCAAGAACTGACACATTGGAAAAGACCCTGATGCTGGGAAAGACTGAAAGCAGGAGGAGAAGGGGATGACAGAAGATGAGATGGTTGGATGGCATCACTGACTCAATGCATATGAGTTTCAGTAAGCTCCGGGAGCAGGTGATGGACAGGAAAGCCTGGTGTGCTGCAGTCCCTGCGGTCATAAATATTCTGACATGACTGAGCGACTGAACAGAACTGAATGGACAGCTGAAGCAATGTATGAGATACAAAATTTTAAATATATTTGTGTAAGATAAAAGATTAATATATACATATACTATATCTAAATTATTAATGGCATCATTCAAGATGTTCTTATTCTTATTTTTCTTCAGTTTATAAAATATTCTCAGGAATATTAAATGTTAATATGCCTCAGTATGATTTTGTATCTTTTTCTTTTCCCTTATATTTTATCTGACTTTTGCTTTATGTATCTTTGTTTCTTTTTTAGGTGTCTAGCACCTATTATACAGAGTGAAGTAAGTCAGAAAGAGAAAGACAAGTATTGTATATTGATGCATATATGAATGAAATCCAAATACTGATGAATTTATTTTTAGGACAGCAATGAAGAAACAGACATAGAGAACAGATATATGGACACAGGGGGATGGGAGGAGGGAGAGGGTGAGATGCATTGGTACAGTAACACTGAAATTTACAATAGCATATGTAAAATAAATAGCTAATGGGAATTTGCTGTACGACTCAGGGAACTAAAACAGCAGAGGCTCTGTGACAGTCTAGAAGGGTGGGAAGGAAAGGGAAATGGGAGGAAGGTTCGGGAGGACGGGACATGGGTGTTCCTATTCCTGATTCTTATTGATATCTGACAGAAAACCACAAATTCTGCAAAGTGATTATCTTTCAGTTAAAAAATAAGTTTAAAAAAGTATTTTTAATGATTAAAGTCATAAAATACAACACATTATTGGCTCAATAAACATTTTTATGACAAAACAACACAAATTTTATTGGAGGAATTTGTAAAATATTTTGAAAATTAAAGTAATTCATAATACTGTCACTGCTAGAAAAAAGCAAAATCAAAGAATATGCTAAATCAAGCAAAGACAACCTTATTGTCAGGGAAAAGGCAGGAGTTTATAAAGACAAAAAAAAAAAAACAACCCTGCAACATGGCAAAATTTCTTTTCTTTCTTTCTTTCTTTTTTTTTTTTTTTACTTATTTTATTTTACTTTACAATACTTTATTGGCTTTGCCATACATCGACATGAATCCACCACAGGTGTACACGAGCTCCCAATCCTGAATCCCCCTCCCACCTCCCATCCCACAACATCTCTCTGGATCATCCCCGTGCACCAGTTCCAAGCATCCTGCATCGAACATAGGCCAGCGCCTCGTTTCTTACATGATAGTATACATGCTTCAATGCCATTCTCCCAAATCATCCCACCCTCTCCCTCTCCCTCAGAGTAACAAAATTTCTTTTCAAAAGATTATGGTTGATGCTGCAAACTAAAGCTCTGCCTATCTGTTTATGATTGGTTGCTAAAAGTTATCACTAGAGGGGAGTAGAAGTCCAGTACTGTGATAAGTTGCAGGTGTTCTTGAGTGTCCTTGGCACTGTTTTCCTTCCAATGTTATTTAGATGTAATCAATATACAGGTCTGTTTAAGGTGTGTAGCATAATAATTTGACTTATACACATCATTAGATAAAATAAGTCTAGTGATCATCATCAATTATAGATACAAGATTAAATAAATATTAAAAAGTCTTTCCTTGTAAGGAGAACTCTTTGTATTTAGTCCCTTAGTAACTCATATATAACATATAACAGTATAAATTATGTGTATTATATTGTATGTTACATCTTAAGTATTTATCTTATAACTGGAAGCTTATACTTCTTGACTACTTTCCTCCAATTCACCCTCAGGCACTTGTTGCTTCTGGTAGTCACAAATCTGATCACTTCTATGAGTTTGTTCATTTGTTTTGGAAATATAATTAACCTAGAACACAATGTTACTTCCTGAAATGTCACATAGACAATCTTTCTCTACATTTCAAAATTGTTAGCACAGTAAGTCAAGTTATGATATGTCACCATACAAAGTAGGAAGTTATTAACTCTGTATTTCATGCCGATGAGTCACTTATTTTGAGTCACTTATTTTGCAACTGGAAGTTCGTATCTCTGAAATCACCCTCATCTGTTTTTTTTCCTCCCATCCCACACCTGTTGCTTCTCTGTGTCTATAACTCTGTTTCACTTATGTTTGTTCATTTGTTTTGTTTTTTTAGATTCCACGTGTAAGTGAAATTAGGCAGTATTTGTTTTTCTCTATCTGATTTATATCAGTCTGCATAATATCCTATAGGTCCATTCATGTATTTGCAAGTGACAAAATTTCATTCTGTTTTCATGACTAATATTTCATTATATATCTATACATATTCTTTATCTATTTATCTATTGATGGGCACTTAGATGGCTTCCCAGGTGGCATTGGTGGTAAAGAACCTGCCTGCCAATGCAGAGGATGTAAGAGACACGGGTTTAATCCCTAAGTCAGAAAGATCCCCTGGAGGACATTGTGACTCACTCCAGTATTCTTGCTTGGAGAATCCCATGAAGAGAGGAGCCTGTTGGGCTACAGTCTATAGAGTTGCCAAAAGTTGAACACAACTGAAGTGACTTAGCATGCATGGACAATTAGATTGCTTCTGTATCTTGATAATTACAAATAAGGCTACAATGAACATACAAGTGCATGTTTGTTTTTTGAAAATTAGTTTTCTTTTCTTTAGATAAACACATAAGAGTGTAATTGTTGGATAAAATGGTAGTTAAAAAAATATTTTGAGGCCAAAAGTCCATTCTCTATGTCTGTGTCCTTTTGTTGTCTCACATACAGGGTCATCATTACTATCTTTCTAAATTCCGTATGTATGTGTCAGTATGCTGTATTGGTGTTTTTCTTTCTGGCTTACTTCACTCTGTATAATAGGCTCCAGTTTCATCCATCTCATTAGAACTGATTCAAATGTATTCTTTTTAATGGCAGAGTAATACTCCATTGTGTATATATGGGAGGTGGGAGGGGGATTCGGGATTGGGAGCTTGTGTACACCTGTGGTGGATTCATGTCGATGTATGGCAAACCCAATAGAGTATTGTAAAGTTAAATTAAAAAATAAATAAATTTATATAAAAAATATTTTGAGTAGTCTTCATACTGTTTTCCATAGTGGCTGCACTGATGTACATTTCCACCAACAGATTATGAGGATTTCATTTTTCTCCACATCTTCACTACACTTGTAATTTTATATATTTTCAATAATAGCTATTCTGACAGATATGAGATCTCACTTTTCTTTTGATATGAGTTTTTCTGATGATTAAAGATGGCAAGGGTCTTTTCATGTGCCTGTTGGCCATCCATATATCTTCTTTGAGGAAAAAAGTCTTTTCAGAACTTCTGCCTATATTTTAATCAGGTCATTTATTTTATTTTCATTTTTATTTTATATCAGTTCTTTGCACATCTTCAATATTAATCCCTTATCAGATATATCAATTTTAAATATACTCTGCCATTCAGTAGGTGGCCTTTACATTTTCCTGAGAGTTTCTTTAATTTCGCAAAAGTTTTTAATTTGATGTGGTCTCCTTTGTTTACTTTTGCTTTTGCTTCCATTGCATGAGGATACACTCAAAACAAATATACTAAAACTAAAGAGTTTACTGCTTTTGTTTACTTCTGGAGGTTTTATGGTTTCAAGTCTTACTTTTAAGTCTTAGTCTCTTAATGGATTGACATTTTGAATGTATTTTTGTGAATGGTGTGAGAGAGTAGTCTATTTTCATTATTTTATATGTAGCTGACTAGTTTCCCCAATGCCATTTATTGAAGAGGTGCTCTTTTACTGACTGTATATTATTGCCTCCTTTGTTTTAGGTTAATTTCCCAAATAAGTGTGGATACATTTCTGGGTTCCCAGTTCTGTTCCATTAATCTAATTGCCTCTTTGTTCCAGTTCCAACCTTTGTGGACTACTTTAGCTTGTAGTATAGATTAAAATCTAGGACCATGGTAAGTCCAGCTTTGTTCTTCTTTCTCAAGATTGCTTTGACTATTCAGTCTTTTGTGTGTCTGTACAAATTTTAATATTTTATGTTCTAGATAAACAAAAATAGCCATTGTAATTTGATGGGGATTGCATTGAATCTATCAGGGAAGGCAATGGAAACCCACTCCAGGACTCTTGGTCTGGAAAATTCCATGGATGGAGGATCCTGGTAGGCTGCAGTCCGTGGGGTCGCTAAGAGTCAGACACAACTGAGCGACTTCACTTTCACTTTTCACTTTCATGCATTGGAAAAGGAAATGTCAATCCACTCCAGTGTTCTTGCCTTGAGAATCCCAGGGACGGGGGAGCCTGGTGGGTTGCCATCTATGGGGTCGTACATAGTTGGACACGGCTGAAGTGACTTAGCAGCAGCAGCAGCAGCAGCAGCCTTGAATCTACAGATTGCCTTCAGCAGTATGATCATTTTAAAAATATTAATTCTTGCAATCCATGAACACAGAATATCTTTCCAACTCTTTGTGTCATCTTGAGTTTCTTTCATCAATATCTTATAATCTTATTTCTAGATGTCTTGTTCTTTTTGAGTTTATTGTAAGTGGGATTGTTTACTTAATTTCTCATTTTTTTTCAGTTTTGATGTATAGAAAGGCAACAGATTTCTGTATTTTAGTTTTGTATTCTACAAATAAACTGAAGTTTTTAATGAGTTCTAATAGATTTTTGATGTGTTTCACACACTAAAATCATACAATATTTGTCTTTCTCCATCTGACTTATTTCAGTTAGTGTAATATCCTCTATGTTTTTGCAAATGGCAAAATTTCATTCCTTTTTATGGTTGAGTAATATTTCATTATATAGCTATACATTTTCTGTATTTATCTACTGATTTTTTATGTATATTATCCTATCAACTGTAAAGTGAGAGTTTTAATACTTTCTATATAATTTAGGTACATTTTATTCCCTTTTCTAATTACTGTGTCTAGTACTTCTAATGCTATGTTGAATAAACCTTTGAGATTGGACTTATCTTGCTCTTAATCTTAGAGGAAATGCTTTTAGTTTTAAACCATTGAGATGATGCTAACTGTGGGTTGTCATATATGGTCTTTATTACATTGAGATATATTACTCTATACCTATTTTTTGAGAGGTTTTATCATAAACAGTTGTTGAATTTTGTCAAAAAAGTTGCATATCTATTAAGATGATTATATGATTTTTATTTTTCAATTTGTTAATGTGATGTTACCTTCATTGATTTGCAGACTCTGACCCATCATTGCATTCCTGGAATAAATGTCATTGGATGATGTTGTATGATCCTTTAATGTATTGTTGGAGTATCAGTTTGCTAATATTTTGCTGATGATTACATTCAGGTTTATCAGTGATATTGACCTGATATGTAACTTTTTTTCATATCTTTGACTGGTATTCTGGTATTCATATCAGGGTAATATTTGCCTCATAGAATGAGCTCAGAAGTGTTCTTGCTTGTGAAATTTTTCAGAATATTTGACAAAAATAAATGTTAACTCTGCTGTAAATATTTGATAGAATTCACCTGTGAAGTCATCTGATTTTGAATTTGTGTCTGTTGAGTCTTTTTGCTTATTTGTTTTTAAATTACCATTTCTTTTTTTAATTAATTAATTAATTTATTTTTTAATTTGACTTTACAATACTTTATTGGGTTTGCCATACATCAACATGAATCCACCACAGGTGTACACAAGCTACCATTTCAATTTCATTACCGGTAATTTCTGTGTTTACATCTTTTAGTTCTTCCTTGTTAATCTTGTGAGATTTTACATTTCAAGGAATTTGTCCAGGGCTTCTAGTTTATCAGTGTATAATTATTTGCATAATATCTTATAATCTTTGTATTTCTGTCCTATTGGTTGTAACTTCTTTTTAATTTCTGATTTATACTTATTTGGGTCTTCTCTATTTTTTCTTAAAGAGTCTGTCTAAAAGTTTATCAATTTTGTTTTTCTTTTCAAAGAATCACTTATTCATTTCATAAATATTTTCTATTTATCTTATTTTATTTACTTCTACTCTGATTTATGGTTTATTCCAGTCTACATCTTTGACTTTTGCTTTTTTCTTGTCTAGTTCCTTTAGGTATTAGTTCAGGTTTTTTATTTGACATTTTTCTTGTTTCCTGAGGTAGACTTCTATTGCTATACTCTTCCATCTAGAACTGTTTTGCTACATGTCATAGAGTTTGGAATCTTCCTCCAGTGGTTGAGCAGGTAAAAAATCCGGAGACAGAGGATATGCATTACAGGAGACACAGGAGATGTGGGTTTTCTCCCTGTGTGAGGAAGTTCCCCTGGAGGAGGAAATGGCAACCCATTCTAATATTCTTGCCTGAAAAATCTCATGGACAAAGTAGCTTGGCAGACTACAGTACAAAGTGTTGCAGAGAGTCACATAAAACTGAGCAACAAAATATGCATGCATAAATTTTTGATCATTGTGTTTTTGTACTCAATTGTCTCCAGATATTTTTAAGTTTCTTCTTGGATTTCTTCAGGATCCATGGATCCATTGGCTGTGTAGTACTATAGTGTTTAGCCTCTGTGCTTTTTTTGTTGTTGTTTTAGTTTTTTGCTTGTTGTTGATATCTAATCTCATAGCATTGTGTGTGAAAAAAGTGCCAAATATGATTTCTGTTTTCTTACATGTACTGAGATTTTGTTTTGTGGTCTATATGTGATCTCTCCTGGGGAATGTTCCATGTGCATTTGAAAAGAATGTGTATTCTTCTGCTTTGGGATGGAATGCTCTCTGTAAATTTATTTAGTGCATGTGACATAATACGTTGTGTTTAAGGACAGTTTTTCCTTATTGATTTCCTGAATGAATGATCAGCCCATTATTGTATGTGGGGTGTTAAAACCCCCTACTACCATTGTGCTACAGTTAATTTCTTTAAGTTTATTAATATTTGGTGTGTTATGGGTTCCAATATTGGGTAGATACACATTTATAGTTGTTATATTTTCGTTGATCAATACATTTATCATTATGTAGTCTTTCTTTTGTTTCTTGTTATGGTCTTTATTTTACAGTCTACTTTGTCTGATATAAGTACCCCTATCCTTTCTCGTCATTCCCATTTGCATGGACTACTTTTTCCATCCCCTCATTTTTAGTCTGTGTCTTTAGATTTTAATTTAGTTTCTTGGAGGTAGTATATACATGGTCTTGTTATTTTATCTATTCAGCCACTCTATGTCTTTTGATTAGATAATTGCATCCATTCACATTTAAAGCGATTGTTGATATGTATATACTTATTGAAACTTTGTTAATGGTTCTAGGATTGCTTTCATAACTCCTTTTCTTAAACTTCTTTTGCTCCATTCCTTTGTTATTTAGTGACTATTTTTAGTGTTATGTTTGGTTTCTATTCTTTTTTGTGTATATATTACAGATTTTTGCTTTGTGGTGACCATGTGGTTCATATATTGCAATTTTTCTCTTCTCTACACTATATTTATATCTTAAGTTCAAATGCCTTACTGTGTTAGTCTAACCTTGAGTTTTTTGAACATATTTATTATTATTGTGAACTTTGTGTTAGGGAGTTTGTTATCTCTACTCCAATTAGTTCTTCTGGGGTTTTATCTTGTTCTTTTATTTGGAACATATTCCTCTGAGGCCTTACTTTGCCTAATTTAATCTTTTTATTTCTATGTGTTTGCAAAGTTGGTTATGTTTTCTGACCTTGGGGAAGAAGCATTTTGTGGGAGATATCCTATACACTTCTCAGCAAAGCACTCCCCTATGGTCACCCAAGATGTATCCTCTAGAGGCTCCCTGCTGTGAAAGGTGTGTGCATTCTTCTGTTGGGGCAGCCAGACTACTATGGGTGGTCTGCTAGGTGTGGCTGGTCTGCAGTCTGGTTGCTTAACAGCTCCTGTCCTGTGTGGAGGCTGCTGGCTACTGGTGGGCAGGGCCAGGTCATGAGGAAGCTGGCTGTAGGGGAGAGTGTTTAAGACAGCAGGCCTGCTTGTAGGTGGAGTGTCTCTCTACTGGGATAATTCCTTGGCCTGAGACATCGTAGTACTGATTTTGACAGAATGATAGGAGGGGCTGGTTGCTGTCATTAGTTAGCTAGAGGGAGGATTTCAAAATAGGGCTTTTCAGCACCAGTGTTCTTGTGGTAGAATAAAATATACAAAAGAGCTCCCACCAGTGTTTGTTTCCCCAGGGTGAGCTCCATTGCCTCCTATTTCTCCAGGAGATTCTCCAAGATCAGTGCATGGATCTGACCCTGGATCTTGGAACATGTATGGGATTTTGTATGTACCCTCTGTGAGCAGACTCTATTTCCCACAGCCGTCTGAATCTTCAGAAGTTTGAATCCCTAGCCTTCAAAGTCTAACATTTCAAGGCCTGTCTTCACTTTAGAGGAGCCCTGGGCTGGGGAGCCTGATGTGGGTCCCAGACCCCCTACCCCCATTTCTTGGAGAGACCCTGAGCAATACTAATTATCATCCAGTTTGTGGGTCTTTCCTCACCTCATCTTGACTATAGTATAGACCATGACGTTGCCTCTCCTATCTATCTCATTGTGGATTCTTTTTTATATTTTCGTTGCAGATTTTTTTTTTTTTTCCTGCTAGTCTTCTGGTCTGTTTTATCAATAGTTACTCTGTAAATAGCAGAAATTTTGGTATGACCATGAGAAGAATTGGGCTTCCCTGGTGGCTCAGACAGTAAAACGTCTGACTGTAATGCGGGAGACCCGGGTTCGATCCTTGGGCCAAGAAGATCCCCTGGAGAAAGAAATGGCAACCCACTCCAGTATTCTTGCCTGGAAAATCCCATGGATGGAGCCTGGTAGGAGTCAGATATGACTGAGTCACTTCACTTCACTTCACATGAGAAGAATTTAGTTCAAGGTCATATTCTGCCATCTTGGTCATTCCTCCTTATTTTCTTTATCCTTAAATATTCCTTAAAGTATACCATTTCAGTGCATACAGGTATGGTGTAGTTAGGAACGTAAAATGCTTTATTTTAGCAGGCCTTTTTTATTAGACACTTAGTTTGTTTTCAACATTGGGTTACTATCTAATGAACATCTGTGAATATAAATCTTTGATCTTACCTTTCATTAATTCCTTAGGATAGATTTCTACAAAAAGAAATTAATTGTCATAGAATGTCCATCTTTATTTAGTGCAAAATTATGGCTGAAATGGTATGTGACTCCACTATGATCACAGCTTCATATCTCTTGCAATTTTTGAAAATTTTGCATGATAGATGTTATTACAAGCAGATAATTTACCTATTTTAGTTCTTGTCATTTTTTCCATTACAAATAAAAACCTTGGATTTTCTGTAAAAGGAATTCTGTAAAAAGGGATTATTTTGCTTTTTTATGCTTCTCTTAAAAAAAAATAAAAAGAAGGTAGTATATTAAACACTATATCTTAAATCTTATTAAGTTTTTTCTGGTTTGTTTACTTTGTAAATTGGCCTGACCTATTATCAGTCCATAATCAAAAATCTCTATGTCTAAGTCAAAAATGTCTAAATCTTAACCTGTATTCTTGACTAATGTCAGGCTTTCTTTCAATTTGGTTCATTTGGGAAATTTACTCACTTATTCACTTATCCAACTGAGCTATTTCAAATTCTAAAAGATGATGTTGAGAAAGTGCTCCACTTTCACGGCCAGCAAATTTGGAAAACTCAGCAGTGGAAATCTGGAAAGGTCAGTTTTCATTCCAATCCAAAAGAAAGGCAATGCCAAAGAATGATCAAACTACCACACAATTGTACTCATCTCACACACTAGTAAAGTAACGCTCAAAATTCTCCAAGCCAGGCTTCAGAAACATGTGAACCATGAACTTCCAGATGTTCAAGCTGGATTTAGAAAAGGCATGGCAACCAGATATCAAATTGCCAACATCCACTGGATCATGGAAAAAGCAAGAGAGCTCCAGAAAAATATCTACTGCTGATTTACTGGCTACGTCAAAGCCTTTGACTGTGTGGATCACAATAAAGTGTGGAAAATTCTGAAAGAGATGGGGATACAAGACCACTTGACCTGCCTCTTGAGAAACCCATATGCAGGTCAGGAAGCAACAGTTAGAAATGGACAATGAACAACAGATTGGTTCCAAATAGGAAAAGGAGTACCTCAAGGCTGTATAATGTCACCCTGCTTATTTAACTTCTCTGCAGAGTACATCATGAGAAAAGCTGGGAAGGAAGAAGCACAAGCTGGAATCAAGATTGCTGGGAGAAATATCAATAACCTCAGATATGCAGATGACACCACCCTTATGGCAGAAAGTGAAGAGGAACTAAAAAGCCTTTTGATGAAACTGAAAGTGGAGAGTGACACTGTTGGTTTAACAGTGTCAGAAAAACGAAGATCATGGCATATGGTCCCATCACTTTGTTGGAAATAGATGGGGAAACAGTGAAAACAGTGTCAGACATTATTTTTTGGGCTCCAAAATCACTGCACATGGTGACTGCAGCCATGAAATTAAAAGTCACTTACTCCTTGGAAGGAAAGTTATGACCAACCTAGACAGCATATTCAAAAGCAGAGACATTACTTTGTCAACAAAGGTCCGTCTAGTCAAGGCTATGATTTTTGCAGTGGTCACGTATGGATGTGAGTTGGACTGTGAAGAAAGCTGAGCACCGAAGAATTGATGCTTTTGAACTGTGGTGTTGGAGAAGAGTCTTGAGAGTCCCTTGGACTGCAAGGAGATCCAAGCAGTTCATTCTAAAGGAGATCAGTCCTAGGTGTACTTTGGAAGGATTGATGCTGAAGATGAAACTCCAATACTTTGTCCACCTCATAAGAAGAGTTGACTTATTAGAAAAGACTCTGATGCTGGGAGGGAATGGGGGCAGGAGAAGGGGACGACAGAGGGTGAGATGGCTGGATGGCATCACCAACTCGATGCACATGAGTTTGAGTGAATGCCACTTTCAAATTAGAGTATGAGTTTTTTTTTTTTTTGGTTTATTTATTTATTTATTTATTTTTAAATATAAATTTATTTAATTGTCATTTAATTACTTTACAATATTGTATTGGTTTTGCCATACATCAACATGAATCCACCACGGGTGTACACGT
>SJYV01032102.1:0-11773 GCA_006410875.1 Neotragus pygmaeus | reverse complement strand
TGCCATGATCTTAGTTTTTTAAATGTTGAGCTTTAAGCCAAGTTTTTCACTCTCTTTTACTTTTATCAAGAGGCTCTTCAATTCTTCTCCACTTTTTCCCATAAGGGTGGTGTCATCTGCATATCTGCCATTATTGATATTTCTCCCAGCAATCTTGATTCCAGTCAGGCATTTCGTATGATGTACTCTGCATATAAGTTAAGTAAGTACGATCACAGTGTACAGCCTTGATGTACTCCTTTCCCTATTTGCAGCCAGTCTGTTGTTCCATTTCTGGTTCTAACTGTTGCTTCTTGACCTGCATACAGATTTCTCAGGAAGTAGGTAAGGTGGTCTGGTATTCCCATCTCTTTAAGAATTTCCCACAGTTTGTTATGATCCACACAATGAAAGATTTTGGCATAGTCAATAAAGCAGACGTATATATTTTTCTCGAACTCTCTTGCTTTTTCGATGATCTAGCAGATGTTGGCAATTTCATCTCTGGTTCCTCTGCCTTTTTTAAATCTAGCTTGAACATGTGGAAGTTCAGGGTTCAATACTGTTGAAGCATGGCTTGGAGAATTTTGAGCAGTACTTTGCTAGCATGCGAGATAAGTGCAATTATGGAATAGTTCGAACATTCTTTGACATTGTCTTTCTTTGGGACTGGCNAAATCTAGCTTGAACATGTGGAAGTTCAGGGTTCAATACTGTTGAAGCATGGCTTGGAGAATTTTGAGCAGTACTTTGCTAGCATGCGAGATAAGTGCAATTATGGAATAGTTCGAACATTCTTTGACATTGTCTTTCTTTGGGACTGGCATTAAAACTGACCTTTTCCATTCCTGTGGCCACTGCTGAGTTTTCCAAATTTGCTGGCATATTGAGTGCAGCACTTTCACAGCATCATCTTTTAGAATTTGAAACAGCTCAACTGGAATTCCATCACCTCCACTAGCTTTGTTTGTAGTGATGCTTCCTTAGGCCCAGTTGACTTTGCATTCCAGAATGTCTGGCTCTAGGTTAGTGATCACAGCATCGTGGTTATCAGGGTCATGAAGATCTTTTTTGTATGGTTGTTGTTATGTATTCTTGTCACCTCTTCTTAATATCTTATGCTTTTGTTAGTTCCATACCATTTCTGTCCTTTATTGTGCCCATCTTTGCATGAATTGTTCTCTTCATATCTCTAGTTTTCTTGAAGAGATCTATAGTCTTTCCCATTCTATTGTTTTCCTCTATTTATTTGCACTGATCACTGAGGAAGACTTTCTTGTCTCTCCTTGCTATTCTTTGGAACTCTGCATTCAANCTTCATATCTCTAGTTTTCTTGAAAAGATCTGTAGTCTTTCCCATTCTATTGTTTTCCTCTACTTATTTGCACTGATCACTGAGGAAGACTTTCTTGTCTCTCCTTGCTATTCTTTGGAACTCTGCATTCAAATAAGTATGTCTTTTCTCTCTTGCCTTTGGCTTCTACTTTATTAAAACATCATGTCTGCTTTATTGACTATGCCAAAGCTTTTGACTGTGTGGATCACAACAAACTGTGGGAAATTATTAAAGAGATGGGAATACCAGACCACCTGATCTGCCTCTTGAGAAATCTGTATGCCGGTCAAGGGGTAATAGTTAGAACCAGACATGGAACAAATACAAGTAAGCAAGATGCAGATGAAGAAACTCTATCTGGGAAGCCACAGATTAAGATGACACTTCGGCTCAAGGGCACAATGAGTCTAATAGGCAAAATGATGATTAAGTCATGTCAAGACTAACATCATTAATCAGAGTGTCAGTTGACTGAAGCTCAATCTTTACTTTCTGCTCTGCTCTTACAAGCTCAGGAGTCATAGGGAGCGTGTGCTTGCCAATTTAAATCTAATATCCCTTACCTCTGTACTCTCCTCTCCTAGCTTGGGCAGACTTCAAGATGTCAGCATTCAACTGGAAAGGGGCCATGGACAGCTTTGAAAGTATGAAAGTGTTAGTTGCTGAGTCATATCTGACTCTTCGTGACCCCATAGACTGTAGCCCATGAGACTCCTCAGACCATGAGATTTCCTAGGCAAGAATACTAGAGTGGGTAGCCATTCCCTTCTCCAAGGGATCTTCCTGACCCAGGGGTTAAACCTAGGACTTCTGTATTGCAGGAAGATTCTTTACCAGCTGATTAAAATGTCACCCTAGAAGATAATTTTAGCTGACTCTTTCCCTCATCAGTGGCTCTTGTGGGATCTTTGAGAGTTCTGCTCTTCTGTTGACCCAGGGAGTTGTAACAGTACTGTAGGTGACCGCCTGCCACTTCCACTTTCCATCTGAAGATACACACATCAATCTCTTTCTGCTGAGTTTGTCTCACATCGCCCATCAACCACATTGATTAGAAAGCATGCCGGGTCTCTCTCCCATATCACCGCCATTCTCCAGCAGGGAAGCATTAATGGCTGCCTTGCCTTAACACACTTTGAGAGGCAGGGTAATCTCCACACTGTAACGTGGTTGAGTCTACCAGTAGAGCAATTGGCTGGTAGAAAACAGACTCCAATCTATGCTTGGTAAGCCTTTCTTATAAGGCACTGATTTGCCTTTCTTGATAAGGCATGAATCAGACAGCAGTCCTGTGTCTCCTGATGACAGGACAGGACACGTATCTCAAGTTCCCTGAGTATAACCACTGAAACCCTTTCATTACGTTTGAGGCAAAAGGGAGCACTCAACATGCCCCCTGTACAGAGGGGAAATGAGGGCTCCAGCATAGCTCTCTCCCTCTCGATTTTCACCATAATGTTCTTAAATATCTGTCTGTTCTATCTTTATATTCTGGAATTTGTTGGAGCCTCCAGAAAAAGGTAACAGACTCTTAGGGGCTTTCCTTTGTAAATCAGCATTCAATGAGAGGTGATCTATCACACACTCACTTTGGTGACCTTATACTTATCAGGAAGGATTTCATTCTGAATTCTTGCTCCTCATCTTACTGTAACTAGCAATTTTAAAACTCGATTGCATGTTAGAATCACCAGCAAAGATTTAAAAATTGTAGATATCTGTCACTCCCCTCATTCAGCCAGAGATTCTGATTTAAGTGATCCAAATGAATATTCATATTTTTAAAACTCTTGATTTTAATATGTAATCAGGGCCGAGAGCAACTGATATAAACANAGCAAAGATTTAAAAATTGTAGATATCTGTCACTCCCCTCATTCAGCCAGAGATTCTGATTTAAGTGATCCAAATGAATATTCATATTTTTAAAACTCTTGATTTTAATATGTAATCAGGGCCGAGAGCAACTGATATAAACAATTGACCATTTATCTCTTCAGTCAACAGTTTTGGATGGGAAAATTCTGTATTGATTTTGTTTCCCTCTCTATTTGTGGGCAAAATTCTAAGCTAATCCCTCTAAAAAGTATTCCTTATAATTAATTTTTAAAAAAATCTCCCAAGTAAATTATAGAAAGGACTTACTATGCTTATGGAAAGATTGGTCTTTATACCAATTTTAACACAGATTGTTAACATGTTTGTAACTATTTTCATTCAATCAAAGTGGAAATCATACTATTAATTGTTGAACAAGTGTATTTATCAATACACGTTAGTGTTCTCATGTATAAATATTTCTTCTCTGTTGAGTAAGAATTCATTTTATATATACAGTTAGGCATATAAATGTGTGTGTGTGTACACAAATGTGTTTATTGAAGCATTATTCAGAATAGCAGTGAACATGAAACCAAGTATAAACCAATGTGAAACAATTAAACACATGCTGATAAGGAATAATTTCTAAGATGCTTTGTCTTTATATGCACTATGTATATGGTTCATGATTATGTTTCTATAAGTACACATAAAATTTCTGGAAGGATATGCAGGAAGACTTAACAGTCTCCACTAATGTATGAGTCTAAGATTCCATCTGGGGAGGATACTTGCTTTTCATTATATATATATTTTGAACAGTTTGAATTTTTTGTATCATGGGTATGATGCAAGTCTCAAAATTTTTTAAAAGCATTCTATTACAGTTAGTAACTAGTGGTTTTACATCACCTTTAGTGATTTAAGACCAGCTTATCTTTGAAAGATCTGTACATTGAAAATTAAAAGATGCTGATGAAAGAAACTGAAGAAGTGACAAATGGAAAGATCACCAATGTTTATGGATTAGAAGAATTAATATTCCTAAAATGTCCATACTACTCAAAGCTATCTATAGGTTCAGTGTAATCTTTATTGAAATTCCAATGGCATTCTTCACAGAAATAGAAAATAAGAATCCTAATATGTGAATAAAATCACAAAAGGCCTTGAATGACCAAATAAACCTTGAAAAGAAGAAAAAAGTCAAAGGTCACATACTTCCTGGTTTCAAAATATACTATAAAGCTATAGTAATCCAAACAGTATGGTACCAGCATAAAAACAGACACATAAACCAATGAAACAGAATCAAGAGCCCAGAAATAAGCTCTCGTATATATGGTCAACTAATATTTAACAAACAAGGCAAGAATATTCCAAGGGGAAAGAATAATCTGTTTAATAAATGGTGTTGTAAAATTGAATAATTAACATGCAGTGATTATTATACCACTTGCAAAAATTAAAATTGACTAATGACTTAAATTAAAACCTGGAATTGTGAAACTCCTGGTAATAAAGATAGGGAAACAGCTCTTTTATATTGAGCTTGGCAATAAAAGTTTGATTGTGAAACCAAAAGCACAGGCAACAAAAGCAAAAATAAAGAAGTGGGACTATGTCAAATTCAAAAATCTTCACAGCAAAGAAAATCATCAATGAAATGAAAAGGCAGTCTACAGAATGGGAGAAAATATTTGCAAATCATTTATCTGACAAGGAATTAATATAAAAATGTATAAAGAATCCATACAACCCAATAACAACATTGACAACAACAATAAAACAGCAAAAAACCCAATTAAAAAATGGATGGAGGAACCAAATAGTTTTCCAGAGAAGACAGACAAATGACCATAGGCACATGAAAAAAAAGTGCTCAACATCACTAATAATGAGGGAAATGAAAATAAAAACCACAGTGAGATAGCACCTGTTAGAATGGCTGTCATCAAAAAGGCAAAAGATAACAAATGTCAGTAAGAATGCAGAGAAAAGGGAATGCTTGTGCACTTNTGCTCAACATCACTAATACTGAGGGAAATGAAAATAAAAACCACAGTGAGATAGCACCTGTTAGAATGGCTGTCATCAAAAAGGCAAAAGATAACAAATGTCAGTAAGAATGCAGAGAAAAGGGAATGCTTGTGCACTTTGGTAGAGATGTAAATTGGTGTAGTCACTATAAAAAACAGTATGAAGGTTCCTCAAAAAAGAAAAAAATAGTTACCATATGGTCTAGCAAACCCACTTCTACGTATATATCCAAAGGAAAGAAGAACATGATGCTAAAGACATATCTACACTCTCATGATCATTACCACATTATTCATAATAACCAAGATATGAAAATAGCTTAGTGTTGATCAACAGATGAATGAATAGAAAAGATTCATATATATATATGAATATTATTCAACCATGAGAATGGATAAAATCTTACCAATTTTCCAAAACATGGGTTGCCCTGAGGGCATTATGCTATGAACTACATCAGAGAAACATAAATACTACATGTCATTTATATATAGAATCTACAGAAGCCAAACCCATAGAGAGTAAAATGGGTTTCCTGTGGTGGAGTGAGTATGGGTGGAAACAGGGAGATTCTGGTTAAGAGCAAAAACTTGCAGTTAAGTTCTAGGGCTCTAGNCTCTTCACTTTCTGCCATAAGGGTTGTGTCATCTGCATATCTGAGGTTATTGATATTTCTCCCGGCAATCTTGATGCCAGCTTGTGTTTCTTCCAGTCCAGCGTTTCTCATGGTGTACTCTGCATATAAGTTAAATAAGGGATCACAAAACAGACACACGTGAAACTGTTAGGGCCATTGGAGCTTTCTTCTGCCAACTGTTTTGTTCTGTTGCATCGTGAAGATCTATTTCACAGTGTATATATTGTCAACAATGAATATCATGGCTGGTTAAGTTAGAGCAATGTACATACATATATACCATTTTTGAAACTGATCATACTATTGTTCAGTCAGTTAGCCATATCCAACTTTGCAACCTCATGGATTGCAGCACACCAGACTTCCCTGTCCTTCACTAGAGTTTCCTCAAACTCATGTCCATTAAGTTGATGATGTCATTGACTATTAACAGTATATCAGATGTGCTGAAATATCTGTGGAGCCTACAAACTGAGAAAAGTCAAAAAAAACACTGTAAAAAAAGATTCTCTACGGATCTTTTGGATCTAATATTTAAGAAGTACGGATCTTTTGGATCTAATATTTAAGAAGTTGTTATACAGGAAGGGCTGCTTCCTGTATTATTTTCAGATAGTTATCTTCATATTTAGTTTCCTGTAGGGAATCTTTTGGACACGACTGAGTGACTTCCCTTTCATTTTTCACTTTCATGCATTGGAGAAGGAAATGGCAACCCACTCCAGTGTTCTTGCCTGGAGAATCCCAGGGACGGGGGAGCCTGGTGGGCTGCGGTCTATGGGGTCACACAGAGTCGGACACAACTGAAGTGACTTAGCAGCAGCAGCAGCAGCAGCAGGGAATCTTTGAAACAGTTTTATAGGGGAGTTCTTAGCAAATTACCTTGGGGGAAAAAATGACACAAATAAATCTAAAAAATTGTTGATGAACTTCCTGTTTCAGCTCCAAAACAGAGAACTGGAAATTGTGTCACCCTATATAACAAGAAAAGAGCTGAAAAAAGTGAAAATTGATAACTTCTCTTAAATTCATCAGAGAACTGATGTTGCAGAAAAACCACTATTCCAAAATATGAGGCGAGAAAAGTGGCTGCAGGTCAAAATAGTCCTAGTGATTATAAACCAGTGGCAGGATTTTTCAGACAGCAAGGNCAAGAAAAGAGCTGAAAAAAGTGAAAATTGATAACTTCTCTTAAATTCATCAGAGAACTGATGTTGCAGAAAAACCACTATTCCAAAATATGAGGCGAGAAAAGTGGCTGCAGGTCAAAATAGTCCTAGTGATTATAAACCAATGGCAGGATTTTTCAGACAGCAAGGAAGCAGTAGAGAAACACAGAGAACAGACTTATGAACATGAGGAGAGGGGAGGAGAGGATGAGCTGTATGGAGAGTGTACCATGGAAACTTATATTACCGTATGTAAAATAAATAGGCAATGGAAATTTTCTGTATATCTCAGGGAAATCAAACAGGGGCTCTGCATCAACCTAGAGGGGTGGGATGGGGAGGGAGATGGGAAGGAGATTCAAGAGGAAGAGGACATATGTACCCTTATGGCTGATTCATGTTGATGTTTGACACAAAACAACAAAATTCTGTAAAGCAATTATTCTTCAATTAAAATGGGAGCTCGTATACACCTGTGGTGGATTCATGTCAAAACCAATACAGTATTGTAAAGTAGAATAAAGTAAAAATTTAAAAATAGAAACTAAAAAAATAAATAAATAAATAATTTAAAAAGTACAAATCTACTTTACTTTTAAATGATGTGACACAAGTTTGAAAAGGTAAGATTTATATTCAGTACACCTCCTGGACCTTATTCAAGATGTGATCTTCAGCCTTCCCAGGTGGTACTGTGGTAAGAATCTACCTACCAATATAGGAGATGGCAGAGACATTGATTCGAGCCCTGGGTCCCCTGGAGAAGGAAATGGCAACCCACTGCAGTATTCTGGCCTAGGAAATCCCATGGACATGGAGGCCTGGTGGGCTACAGCCCATGGGGTTGCAAAGCATCAGACACGATTGAGTAAATAAACACACAAGCACACACTTCAGAATCTATACCCAACAACACTAGGGGCCTGGTTGAAATGAAGAATCTCAGGCACCGCTCTAAAGCCACCGAATCAGAATCTGCATTTTAACCAGACTCTCAGGTCATCCTCAGCATTTATGAGTCAGACACTGACCTATAACATCATTTTATCTCCAAAATAGTCAACCAAAAAGGCATATTTGCGAATTAAGTGGAAGCTGTCAAACATGATGATTTAGCTCTGCAAATGCAAATATGATGTCACCTTCATGTGTATGAACATATGACTCTCGGGTGAACAGATGTCTGTTTAGTAGCGATCACTAACTCAATTCCCTGGCAATGGTGATGTCATTGGTAGAGTCGCCCACAGTCATTGACAAATTCTAAAAGAGGAGCATCGCAGAGAGGCCAACCTACCTCCGTATCCATCCCCCAGGCCGGGCACAGCTGAGTCACACCTGCTCCTGGACTTCAGAGCCAAGCGGTGCGGTGCTGGAATTAGAAGAGGTGCAGGTGTGGCCACCCCCTCCCCACACCCCCTCGGCCGCTTACCTCAGCTCGGCCCGCTCTATTTCTGGACAGGTGACTCAGCTAACACCAGTGAGTAATTCTCAGATTGATGATATCACCCCACTTCCTCAGCCTGAAATCAAACTTTCACCATCTCTGTATCCTGTCTGTTTTCCCCTCCAGCAAAAAGGAAAATGTCTTAAGGCCACTGAGGCTGCAGTGGAATGTGGTGGTATCCCAAATTCACAGTCACACAGATCTTTCTGAAATCTCACTGAAATGCAGACTCTAATTCAGGAGGTCCAGGTGGGAGGAGAGACTGTTTCCAAGAAACTCCCAGGCGATCCAGGTTCTCTGACCCACATTTAACAGGGACTTGCGCTGCTGATGACTTGTAAAACTAGCAAAACTTGTTTGGGGAAAGATATTTGGAAGTAAGTATCAAAAATCTTTGGGCTTCCCAGGTGGCACTAGTGGTTAAAAAAAAAAAACAAAAAAAACTGCCAATGCAGATGTAAGAGATGCAGGTATGATCCCTAGGTCAGAAAGATCCCCTAGAGGACGTGGCTACCCACTCCAGTGTCCTTGTCTGGAGAATCCCATGAACAGTGGAGCCTGGCAGGGCTGTAGGGTCACAAAGAGTTGGACATGACTGAAACGACTTAGCATGTACACAGACACATCAAAAGTCTTTAAGCATATATTGACAATGATTGTATTTCTAATTAATTTCTACTAGATAAATAGTCAGGAATAGATGCAAAGATTTGGACATTATTCTTCACATAGCTATTACAATAGCAAAAATAAAGTGAAAATAACCCAACTCTTCTCAAAGTAGAGTTTTGACCCAAGAAATTATCTGAAATCATGTGAAGTCACTCGAACATAGGTTACTGAGGAAAAAATACTCACATGGAACTGCATTCAAAACATAATTTAAAGCAAAATATAGATTATGAAATTTCATGTCAGAATTAATTTCACATTTTATTACTTTATCTGAATATTAAGAAATATGTGGATTATTATATGTGGATCACAGAGACTTTAGAAGGATATGCAGAAAAGGGACTATATTATCTTCTAAGTACAATATCTTCTAGCTGCAGCATATAGAAATTTAAAGTCTCTTTTCAATTGTGGTGCTTAACACACCACAATCTGAATCCCAACAGAACTCTCCTTATTCTGGGGTCCACTCTTCAGTGACTCCTGGCTCAAGTCAGCTTCATCTCTGCATTCCATCCCCCGCACACATACACTCCTGGCCCCTTTCCCCTTCACTGTGTGTTTGGAGAGTGGACCTGGTGCTTAACTCCATACTTTTAGGGATATTGCTTGAGACCCTGCATGGTAGCCTCTGAGCTAGGGCATCCTGGCTCCTGCCTAGACTCAGGGTCCAAGGCTGCTGGTCACCAGGAGAAAGGAAGAGGGTGCCTCTTATCCTCAGCATCAGAAGCAGTGAAGGGACACCAGATGTTTGCTGTGGACAAGACATCTGCCTCGTGTCAACCTGTTGACACCATAGGAACCTCACAAATTCCCAAGGAGGTCTCTGCTGGCCTCTGGTCCCCTGAGGATGCTGAGATAAGGCACAGAGTGGAAGAGCCCCTGAAGTCACACATGTGGGAGGCTGCTGAGCTGGCCTGCATCTAAACCCTCAGGCTCCTGACTGGCTCTTGCAACATGAATGGCTGAAAGCTAAACATAGCTTCCATGAAGCAGTGTACTTTCTCCAGTGTGTCACTTCCAAAGGGTAATTTCCCAAAGTGAGATAACCATCAATGAGTCTCTCTATTCATTGCTTTCAAAGGAATATGTCCATCATGCTGGACTGTATTGTGATGCTACACATATGTAGACAGTGTGCAGTGCAGCAGGTCTCAAACTTTCCAAAGCTATGGTTTTCCAGGAGTCATGTATGTATGTGAGTTGGACCATAAAGAAGACTGAATGACAAAGAAGGCTTTTAAAGGCTTTTAAATTGTGGTGCTGGAAAAGACTCTTGAGAGTCCCTTGGACAGCAAGAAGCTCAAACCAGTCAATCTTATAGGAAATCAGTCCTGAATATTCATTGAAAGGACTGATACTGAAGCTGAAGCTCCGATTCTTTGGCCACCTGATGCAAAGAACTGAGTCATTGGAAAAGACCCTGATGCTGGGAAAGATTGAAGGCAGGAGAAGGGGATGACAGAGGATGAAATGATTGGATGGCATCATCAAGTCAAGGGACACGAGTTTGAGCAAAGTCTGGGAGGAAGTGAAGGACAGGGAAGCCTGGTGCACTGCAGTCTAGGATCACAAAGAGTCGGAAACACTGAGTGAACAAAATTCACTTGGGAAGGTTAAGAAGCCCGCTATCTACCACCTGGGAGTTTCTCTTGATACAGACCTTAGGGTCCATCACAATCTGCTCCCCAAGTGCTTCTGATGCAGCTCCTCTGCACATCACACTTCAGAGACTCTGTTTTCAGTGATGGCCCAGAAGAAAAACCAATTATGAGACCCTTTGGTGTCCATGTAATACAGCTAGTCAAAACAAGTTTGGGCACAAATAACTGGCAGGAGAAAGGCCAAAATAAATACCAGATTTCAGGTACAAACCTGTCAAAGTGGCTGTTTTACTAATTACATGCAAGGAACAAAAAGGACATTTCTACAGTACTTGTTGAAAAACAATATCTCAACTAAATATTATATTTAAATTTTATGAAGTAGTTTTAATGCCTTATGACTTTTGCAGGACAAACATTTGCAGAAAGGGAGACAAGTGAAATGGAGAATATCAATGAGCTTCTTATCTGTGGATAAGAATGGAGCCCAGAGTTACAGACATCAAACTCTAAACTCAGTGCTGTAATCGCCACCCCTCCTTCTCTCCCAGGTGGACACCATGGAGGAACATAGTACTTTGAGAAAGAAAGAGCTCTGAAACCAGAAAATGTTATATTTCAATGAGGCTGTACCACTTATTAAAAACTGACCAGTGTTGCCCAATGTAAGGAAATTCTGATAGCTTAGGGTGAATTATGTCGGATTCATGATCTCCAAAAAAGATTTAGCTTCGGGACCAGGGACCAGGCTTGATTACTCAAGAGCTTCAGAATTTTATTAAAGTGAAAAAGAGACAGAGAAAGCTTCTGACAGAGACATAAGGGGGATGGAGAGTGACCCCCTCACTAGTCTTATGAAGGCCTTATATATATCTTTACCAGACCCAATCCCACATCATACTTCTTAAATTAACAAGATTCAACGAGCAACAGAAAGGTTTTACCAGACCCCACTCCCACAATATATGTTGTTATCTTATATATATATATATATATATAAGTGCACATATATAAATAATATATATATATTATATATGCATATATATAGTATATATATATATATAC
>SJYV01032101.1:0-16244 GCA_006410875.1 Neotragus pygmaeus | reverse complement strand
CATTACTATCTTTCTAAATTCCATATATATGTGTCAGTATACTGTATTGGTGTTTTTCTTTCTGGATTAATCATGTACAAAAGTGAGAGTTGGACCATAAAGAAGGTTGAGTGCTGAAGAATTGATCCTTTTGAAATGTGATGTTGGAGAAGACTTTTCAGAGTCCCTTGGACAGCAAGGAGATCAAACTAGTCAGTTCAGTTCTGAAGGAAATCAACCCTGAATATTCACTGGAAGGACTGATGCTGAAGCTGAAGCTCCAATAGTCGGCCACCTGATGCGAAGAGCTGATTCATTGGAAAAGACCCTAATGTTAGGAAAGATTGAGGGCAGGAGGAGAAGAGGGTGACAGGATGAGATGGTTGGATGGCATCACTGACTCAATGGACATGAGTTTAAGCAAACTCTTGGAAATAGCGAAGGACAAGGAAGTCTGCCATGCTGCAGCCCATGGGGTTGCAGAGTCAGACACAACTTAGTCACTGAATAACAAAAATTTCCATGGAGGAGAAAGTGAGGCTGGAGATTTTAATCTGAAGTATCTCTATAAAAAGTAGTCAGTAAACATGTATGAAACGAGCGTAATTATTATAACATTTACTGCATTTCAATACTTATTCAGTTCTTACATAGATTATTTGATTTAATCCACTGAAAGGTAGTATTGTTCACCTCATTTTATAGAAAAGAAAACTGATGAACAGTGATTTTTAAGAAATTTGACCAAAATATCACACAACTAACAGGCAAAAGAGCTAAGATTTGAACCTCTCGCTTTCCCCCATATCTCATTACCTTGCCTTGTAATTAGTACTATTAAGTTCAAAGTCCCTATCCCACTCACCTTCTGCTGCCGAGCATAAATAAACCATCTCCACCTCTTGCAGGTAAAATCTGTTTTTTATCTGGTTGCCTTTCACTGTGCCCTTTAATTCTGTGCTTAGATCACTGTTTGGTCAGTGCCAAATAGTGTTCCAGCCAGTTTTGCTGGAACAGCTTTAACAGGCATGGAGGACAATCTCCCAATGTGGATGGGGAGTGAGGGAGCACATCACCCCTAGGGTCAGATGAACATAGCTATGCACCAGGAGTTTTCTGGAAATGGTCAGATAGTAAATATCTTGGCTATATAGGCCACGTATCCTGAATCTCTATTATGCCTACACAGCTTTGCTATTGTAACACAAAAGCCACCATAGGTAACACATAAATTCAACAGCATGGCAGTGTTCCAATAACATGTCATTTACCAAAGCAGACAATGGACCACTTTGGATTCAATTGCAGTCCCTACTTTATACACAGTTCTGAATTTCATTTTCATCATAGTCCTACAAATCTGGTGTGCACATCCCTAGGACAGTGTGGAAACGCACTTTGGCATGGACTGAGTGCAGGACCTACAAGTTTGAGAGGCAGGACTCCTTGAGAATGTCAGCTTTGGGACTGTGTTCTGTTACAGCATGCCTCGTGCCTGAGTTTTCTACTCCCCCTTCTCTATTCACAGAGACCTGCATATTTATGCGGCTGCTTATGTTACAGTCACATCCCTTTGATAGGTGGTGTGATCTGACTGTCACTTTTCTGACGCTTCCTGGCAGCGGATGACAGTGATGTTATAACTTGTTAGATACACAAGTTCAGAGCTTAAGAATCTGTTCATATCTTTTTTGCTCGTTTATGTGAACCCAGGTAAAGTCTCATAAGATAGGATGATTTTTCATTCACACCTCTTAGTTTCTAGATAAGAATAAGAGCTTCGGCGGGAGAGTCATATTTGGTTTTCTATCAATCAGAAATGATATTACTTGCTTTGTAGGATTGTTGTGCAGAATCAATGAAATGATGTCGGTTAAATGCTTAATATAGGGCTTCCCGGGTGGCGCTGGTGGTAAAGAGCCCAGTGAAGGAAACAAGAGACGCAGATTCTATCCCTAGGTGAGGAAGATCCCCTGTAGGAGGGCATGGCAACTCACTCCTGTACTCTTGCCTGGAGAATCCCATGGACAGGGGAGTCTGGTGGCTCCCGTCTATAGTCTAAGAGTCAGATGCGACTAAAGTGACTTAGCACAAATGCTTAATATGGTGTTTGGAACATAGTCAATGTGGATTAAATATAGCAATTATTACTTATTTCTCTGTCTTCTCTCATGTTCTCCCCCACACCCTTGCCAGTGCTAGGCTAGCACTCATCATTTCTAGTTTGGGAAAAATACCACAGGTCAGGATTTCTCAGTCTCAGCACTATTGGCTTGTTGGGCCAGCTGATTCTCTGTTGTTGAGGGCTAGTCTGTGGATTCTGGAATGTTGGCTGCATCTGTGACCTCTACCTACTAGATGAGAGTAACATCCACTCATTTGTAACAGCCAAATATATCTTCAGACCTCTACCTACTAGATGAGAGTAACATCCGCTCATTTGTAACAGCCAAATATATCTTCAGACCTCTACCTACTAGATGAGAGTAACATCCGCTCATTTGTAACAGCCAAATATATCTTCAGACCTCTACCTACTAGATGAGAGTAACATCCGCTCATTTGTAACAGCCAAA
Source organism: Neotragus pygmaeus (assembly GCA_006410875.1). Taxonomy (NCBI): domain Eukaryota; kingdom Metazoa; phylum Chordata; class Mammalia; order Artiodactyla; family Bovidae; genus Neotragus; species Neotragus pygmaeus. The sequence continues at coordinate 13,689 of SJYV01032101.1, read as the reverse complement.
TATATCTTCAGACCTCTACCTACTAGATGAGAGTAACATCCGCTCATTTGTAACAGCCAAATATATCTTCAGACATGCCAAATTTTTCCTAAAAGACAAAATTGCCCCCAGTTGAAAACTACAGACACAGCCCATAATAAGCCCCTTTCCTTAATCTCCATTCCAACACCTAGGGAGCCAGAGAGCCAGCTGACCTCTGCTTCAATGCCCTCTGATTGGATCAAGAGGGATAAACTGATCTAAGCCAAACCCATCACAATTTATCTCTTGTGAGTATGAAATTAAAATTGAAAGCCAATTTCGACTTTAAAGAAGGACTTTAAAATTGAACTCCTTCTACTTCAGCAAGACTCTTGCCCCAAGGAGATGAATACTCCAGGGAGATAGGACAGTGTCTTAGACCAGATTTTGCTCATGAAAGAGAAAGCTAGTTTGCAGAAACAGAGCATGATGCTTAGAGAACCGGAGAGGAGAGATGCCAGTCAGAGCCCTGCGTGGGTTTCTGACCATTTCCACATTCAGGAGAGGACTGATGATCCTTCTCGCCTGACTTCGGTGAACTTCACCTTGTCCCTTTAGTAAAGAACCAAAGGTCTGTTTTTGTTTGTTCTTCACTTCCACAAACTGAAATAAGACTTTTACTAGGTTGTTTCTACTTCTTCAGGCTGGCATTGTGATTAAAAAAAAAAAAAAAAAATGTGTCTTCACACGTTCTGTAAAATATTCAGGAGGCTGAGGGAACCCGTAAGTGAATATAAAAGCACGATTAGATAGATTGATAAGAACCACCTCCTAGGACAAGACATCACCTTGGGAGCACACCGCTTGTGGAAGGCTTGTTGACATTTTATTATCCACCCTGCAAGGTAAAGTGATAATTTAGCTATTCTAATTCCCACCAACTGCAACTTTAGTACACAAAATATTTCAACTTAAGTGTACCACTCCTCTACTCTTTGAAAAGAGAATGTAAATTGTCTTTCTGATTTTTAGATAGAAGGGGTTTTTCTTAGTCTGTATCATTTTTGGTGGCAGCTTAACTGTCAATAATAAATAATGTATGTAAGACACAATTATAGAAATTTACACAAAGCCAGAGTTTAAAGTGGACTAATTTTTATGGCTTCCTACCCATAAAATGGTCTAATTTTTAGCAATTTTCTGCTCATGAAAAACCCTGTTTAAAAATCAACTCATCTTTGAAGCAGAAAATGAACAATGGCTGTTTTCACTTACAACAGCATAAAGCTTCTAAATGTTGATTGGTATTTCATGAGAAATCTGATTTTTTTCCCCCTCACCTGCTGATGAAAGCAAATCTACTGCAAATTACACAAGTGAAATTCTTTATTATCCTTTGTTACCTAAGTCCTAGATATAAAGACAGAGCTCTTTTAACACATGTGAAACACATGGATGCTACATAAATGGATGTTTGTTGAATAATCATTCAACAGGAGTTTGAATATTTATAAATATCCATCAGGGTTCAGCCTGATTTTAAAATCCCTGTTGCTCGAGGTCTCCAGCTGCCATCAGCACTTCCTTAACCTGCTCTCCCTAGGCAGCAAGACAACAGTAACACCATTTCCTCATTTGTTGCACAGAGCAAATGTAGCCCTGACCTCAGAGTGAAGAGGCCAGTGTTTTGGACCTGTCCTTGCCACTAACAAACATGCTGTTAGTGACAACCCCTGACCTTTCTGGACTGTAGTATACTCACCTGCTAAATGAGAAATCTGCATTAGATAACTTCTAAGGACTTTTCAGAAAATGAATATCATGGCATCTGGTCCCATCACTTCATGGGAAATAGATGGGGAAACAGTGGAAACAGTGTCAGACTTTATTTTGGGGGGCTCCAAAATCACTGCAGATGGTGACTGCAGCCATGAAATTAGAAGACGCTTACTCCTTGGAAGAAAAGTTATGACCAATCTAGATAGTATATTCAAAAGCAGAGACATTACTTTGCTGACTACGGTCCCTCTAGTCAAGGCTATGGTTTTTCCTGTGGTCATGAATGGATATGAGAGTTGGACTGTGAAGAAGGCTGAGCGCCGAAGAATTAATGCTTTTTAACTGTGGTGTTGGAGAAGACTCTTGAGAGTCCCTTGGACTGCAAGGAGATCCAGCCAGTCCATTCTGAAGGAGATCAGCCCTGGGATTTCTTTGGAAGGAATGATGCTAAAGCTGAAACTCCAGTACTTTGTCCACCTCATGCGAAAAGTTGACTCATTGGAAAAGACTTTGATGCTGGGAGGGATTGGGGCAGGAGGAGAAGGGGACGACCGAGGATGAGATGGGTGGATGGCATCGCGGACTCGATGGACATGAGTCTGAGTGAACTCCGAGAGATGGTGATGAACAGGGAGGCCTGGCGCGCTGCAATTCATGGGATCACAAAGAGTCGGACGTGACTGAGTGACTGAACTGAACTGAAGGACTTTTTAAAGGCAACATTCCACAACTGTAAGCAGTGTGATGAACTATCTAGCAGACCTTCCCCAGTTTTTTACAGAGCTGAGGTGTCAGGCTGATGGTCTCTTTGGCTTCTGAGAAAAGCACTTTGGAATATTATTTAATTGTATAGTTTCATCAAGATGTCTTCACACAATTGTTACAAAAGCATCTACAAAATCATCTAAATAAGTCAATGAACAAGTAAAATAAATGATGCATGAAAGGCTTGCATAACATGCAAAAGGAAGAGAAAGCAAAGAGGAAAATAAGGATGATGAACATTTATGCATAGGATATTCCCATCTTTGGAGCTCATGGAAAATATCACAATCACAATATATCAGGATGAGAATGGAATCAAGGGATTTAACTGTAAGCATCTTTCCAAACAAGATATTTATTTATTTATCTACTCATTTGCTGTATTTGTCCAACAATTTTTGTGGAGATACTATGTGCAGGCACTCTCCTGGACTTTTCTAGGGATAAGCAACACAGACAAGACTTCTGTGTGCATGGAACTTGCATTATAAAGGAAATGACAATGAACAGGTGAACAAAAATTAAATAAAAATTTTAGGGGGTAATAGCATTATGAAGAAAATAAAATGTGAAACATGATGAAAAAGAGTAGCAACTGGGGAGCAAGGAGCATGAAGTGGCTGGGGAAAGAGGCAATCATTTGAAGGCCAAGGAGAATATAGTTTTAGGCCAAGGTATCAATTAAGTACTAAGACTCTGAGAAAAGAGACTAGCTTTGGGAACTTCCAAGGGAAAGCAAAAGGCCATGGTGGCAAGAGTCTATTAGGCAAAAAGAAGAATTAATTGGGGAGAGATCAGGGCCAGAGCCAAAGCCAGACCACAGACAGCCTCCTAGGCAACGGGAAATATAGAACTGTTTTTAAGGTTTTAAAATTTATTCTATTCTCTATGTGCCAAATACACCACTTGTGCCTTATCCAGCATCTAAGAAAGTGAATAGAATCACAAATATAACTAGAAAGTGTCTTAACAGACATCCACAATAATAACTATACATAACTTTGGACACCTCATGAGAAGAGTTGACTCATTGGAAAAGACTCTGATGCTGGGAGGGATTNTGAGGCTGAGTGGCCAGGTTTCAAAGCTAGGGATGCATTAAGGAGAGAGGATTGTTGAAAGAGCCGTGGGTGTGTCCAGGCCGTCTCGGCTCTCAGGCGGCCTGGATGGGACAACTGTAGTGAGGAAAGCACCCTCCATCCCACCTCCTCACTTGGGCTTATGGGCTGCTTGTGAGGTGACGGGGTGCCCACAGGGGATGCTCCAGTGGGTCCCAGCTCAGCAGGTGGCACGGAGTATCCCTCCTGGCCAGTGGATGACTGATGGAGCCCCCTTGACTACTGGAGGCTCAGCTGGCTCCTGCGCTGGCCTTGGGCATGGGCAGTGGAGGTCTCCCAGACATTTGGACCATGCCCGTCCAGGCACCATTCACTCAGTCTGCCCTTCAGCTGCTTTTGGCTTTCCCGCTTCTTGAACAAGCTCCCTAAGGAGGTTGTCAGCATCCTTAGGATGCAGCATCTGGAGCCACATTCCATCTGATAACCCCTCTATCTCCCTTTCCTTACTCCTTTCCTCTCTCTCTCTCTCTCCTGCTCTCAACCTCTGAATCTTGTGAACTGCTTTCTCTACATCTTCATTTATTTAAGGAATTATAAATATAACTGTAGCCAGTCATAGGCAAATTCTTATCAGTGGGCTGCAATAGCTAACTTGTTTGGGGGTGATTTTATCTATAATTTTTGCCCTCTTATGTCCAAAAGGCCTGCAAAGCCCAGTTATTGCAGCCACAGGGTCTTGCCCAGAGCCCTTCCATCAACACCAGAGTCAGCAGTTCGGGAAGCCAGCACAGCTCCTTGGAGGCTCCAGGCATGGCCAGGGAGCTGCCTTTGCAAACTCAGACCTGTAAAGGGAGCCCGCTTCCACTGCATGAACGTGCTCCCAAAGGCGTGCTCTTGTAGAACCTTCCAGCAACCAGGGAAGCAGGCTGGGCTAGCGTCCCTGTTTTATGAGCAAAATATCAAGGAGCAGGAAGTTTGAAAACCTACCCGTGGCTGCCAGGGCTCCGCCAGCCCTTTATTCTCCCAGAAGCCACATTAGACTGGGAGGCCTTTGGGAGGGAGAGGTGCCCACAGAGGCTGGAGGATCGCAGGTTGTTACTGCATCCATTTCTGGTTTGGACTCGGAGGATAACTGATAACTTCTCTGGTATTCTCAGTTATGAAATTCTAGTATCTAGATGCATTCAGCTCAACATGGGAAACTGCCTAAACTGTGTCCAAGTGAAGAGAACAGTTATCTGTTCAAATGACAGATTCTCATGTGTTAACTCCTTCTTATCAACCCCATCCCTTTTGGGCAGGAGAGAAGGCAAAGGAAGAAACGGTCCTGGGAAGTAATATCAGGGTCACAAAGGTACTGAATACCTTGGAGGAAAATAGCAAGTCCTCCATGTGAGTCATCTGAGTACCACCGTGGGCTCAAAAGCCATGCCTAGCAAAGATGATGTTTTATTGTGAAGAAATAAAAATGTTGTTGATGAGCGAGGCATGAAAATAATTTACTAGAGGGAATCTGAAAGTTGGAAAAGGGAATATGAGTGAGTAGAGCAGGTAAGTAATGGGTTTAATTATCCAGTGCAGTAATTGGGCAAGAGAAGTCACACAGGATGGAGCAAAGAGAGGAGGTGATGAGGGGAACTCAAGGGACGGTGTTGACCCACAGGCTGATGGAGGAAGGGCAGAGGCTTTGGAGTCATATGGAGGGGATGTGGGGGATGTCCAGAGATGTACCTATAAAATAATTCCAAGTGGCTTGGTGGAAACTTGTAAGTCCAGAAAGCTCAATGCTGGCATACAAACTTTTTACTTAATAATTTGGTATATTTAATGGCTATAACTACTGAAGGGTTTGGGGTAAAAGTTATGGTATCTGATTTTGGAAAATGACAGTACTTTTACTCTCCGGATTTATGGCAAAGATGCTCTAACTCTCAGAGTCTTTCTTTTGTCAGCCCCTTGACCTGGGTTCTCTGCAGGGTCTTCTCTCCCTGGTGAGCCTTTAAAGCCCATTCTTTTTATCCGACTTCCTGGACTAGTTGCCTCCCCAGGACTCATTAGATCTGATTCCTGTTTTTGATCCCACAGATTGATCAGAGACCAAGGTGTCCTCCACATTTCTCAACTGAATGTGTTCCAAGAGCCCTAGTTCAAAATCAAGTTATATTGTAATAATCTGTCCACTTTGGGGTAACATTCCACCACGTGCATGCATGCTCAGTCGCTTCAGTCCTGTCTGACTCTGTGACCCTGTGGACTGTAACCCACCAGGCTCCTCTGTCCATGGGATTCTCCAGGCAAGAATACTGGACTGGGTTGCCATGCCCTCCTTCAGGGGATCTTCCCACTCCAGGGATCGAACCTGCATTTCCTGCAATGCAGATGGATTATTTACTCACTGAGCCACTTGGAAGCCCAACGCTCCACCACATCACTGACCAAAACAAGTCCCATGGACAGTACTGATATCACTAGACTATAGCTGTGCAATCTTCCCCAAAGGAGTTCTGACTGGCTACATTGCCTGGATATACAGTCTGCCCATGAGATACACAGTTACTCATTTTCATTAGACACAGCCCCTTCTGAAGCAATAAATTCTGTTAATTTTATTTCAACTTAATTTTGACTTTTCCAGAACCAAAGGACTCTGGAAATTTATATGGATAATCTTATTTCATTCCAGGAATGTTTGGCCCGTGGTTCTCAACCTCTAGACCTTTGTGTGGAGATAGAGACTGAATTATTTCAAAGAGAAAGCAGTGCCATATATATGCTAGTACTTCCCGCAGACTAAGTAATATGATGTATACACAGAGGTAGATAGATAGATGGATGGATGGATGCTGGGAAATAATGAGGGCAGGAGGAGAAGGGGACAACAGAGGATGAGATGATTGGATGGCATCACCGACTCAATGGACATGAGTCTGAGCAATCTCTGGGAGATGGTGACGGACAGGGCCTGGTGCGCTGCAGTCCATGGGGTCACAGAGTAGGACATGACTTAGCAACTGAATGACAAAAACAGATAGGCAGATAAAGTACTTAATATATGTCAGTGACTGTTCTAAGTGTTTTATACATGTTTACTCAAGAATCAGCAAACTTTTTCTATAGTGGGAAAGAGCCTAAGCATTTTTTGGTGTGTGGGCCATGAAATCCTTGTCATAACTGCATAAGACTCTGCCATCCCTGTGTAAAAGCAGCTGCATACAATAAATTCCTATGAGCATGTCTATGTACTAATACGGATTTATTTATAAAAATGACCTGGCTTTACTCATGGGCTGCAGTTCATTGATCCCTGTATTAACTTATTTTTTCTTCTGATAATGCTAATATTACCCTCATTTTATAGTTAAAGGAGCTGAGGCTCACAGAGGTGGTGCCCTTATAAGAGGTGATCTTATTAGAGGTCACCCAGCTGGTAAGTGGGGACAGAGCAGCCTGTTCAGGGTCCACGTTCCTCACAATGAGGATTCATTGCTTCTCTGGTGGTGATGTCCTGGTGTATTCAGATTGACTACTGAAACATAGATCAGAAAAAGAGGGATTGGCTCCCCAGATATTTAATAGTTTGGCCATTTTATGGTTGATCTCTCTCACCATCCAAGACACACATTATTCAGCTTCCGTCATGCTGGGGTTCTGTGCCATGTTTAACTACACCAGATATAAAACTAGATAATACACTAATACAAAGTGGTAAAAATGTACCATCTCATGATTTCTGGCATTCAGTTACATACAACTCGGCGTATGGTCAAGTTTCTTATTGGTGCCCCCCGCCCCCAACCGGGGGTGGGGGCTCAGTTGCTCAGTTGTGTCTGACTCTTTGCAACCTCATAGACTGTAGCCCACCAGGCACCTCTGTCCATGGAATTCTCCAGGCAAGAGTTCTGGAGTCAGAGTGCATTCTGTTCTCCAGGGGATCTTCCCCACCCAGGGGTTGAAACCGGGTCTCCTGCATTGCAGGCAGATGCTTTACCATCTGAGTCACTAGGGAAGCCCTCCACCAGGGTAGAATAAAAGGCAAAAAGCACAGCAGAGAGACTCTGTCCCAGGATGAGGAAGAATCACTGTGGTCACAGGAGGGGCAAACAGCTGACTTTACGTTCAAAGGGCTGAATCCCAGTGATGGTCACTCTCTCACCCTGTGACCATGCACACGTCACCCTGCTTCTTTCTCCATATCTGAGTGTTCTCTGAAAGGTGGAGGTAAGATATCCGCTTATAGATTTGCTGTGAAAAATGTTGTTCAGTCGCTCCATTGTGTCTGACTCTTTGTGACCCCATGGACTACAGCATGCCAGGCTTCCCTTTCCTTTCAGTTCAGTTCAGTCGCTCAGTCGTGTCCGACTCTTCGCGACCCCATGAATTGCAGCACACCAGGCCTCCCCGTCCATCACCATCTTCCGGAGTTCACTCAGACTCACGTTCATCGAGTCCGTGATGCCATCCAGCCATCTCAACCTCTGTCGTCCCTTTCTCTTCCTGCCCCCAATCCTTCCCAGCATCAGAGTCATTTGCAATGAGTCAACTCTTCACATGAGGTGGCCAAAGTACTGGAGTTTCAGCTTTAGCATCGTTCCTTCCAAAGAAATCCCAGGGCTGATCTCCTTCAGAACGGACTGGTTACTATCTAGTAAAGACAAGTGTTGGGAGAGTTACAACACCCTATAGCTATAGGGCAAAGAACCACTGCCAGCCCTAATGGTCAGAGTAGGGTTTTTGCTGTAATTCTAGGTGACTGGAGTGTGGTTGATGGCCTTTGGAGAAAGAAGGTTCTAAACACATGCAAATTGCAGTTGAGAGTCATTTAGCCGAGAGAGGTGGTCCAGACTAGAGTGATATAAAGAGTTTTTATTTTATTCCAAGTTCAGTGGAAAGTCAATGAAGGATTTTAACCTATCAGATCATGGCATGATATTGGATAAAAGAGGTCACTCACTCTAATGGTTTTCTTCATTGAAGGAATAAACAGTATGGGAGGAAACATGGATGCAGAGAGGCAAGCTTGGGGGCTATTTTAAATCTCCCATAGTCACATGGACTGGAGATGGAAGTAAATAGACAGACCTGAGACACATGTTGGAGGCAGAAGGAATGACGTCTGCAGAAGGCTGTGTTGAGGGGGGCTGAGAGGGAGGAAGGAGCATAGAGGCAGAAGGGTGAGCAAATCAAGAATGAGTCCTGTGTTGAGGAAATGAAAGAATGGTGGTCCCATTTTCTGAGAGGAAGAATGATCTCTGGGCAGGTTGAGTTTCAAATATAATAGACCTTCACAATGAAGAGCCAGATGGGCAGGTGGGTATGTGAGTTTCATCTTGCTACATGAATCTGTGAGTTGTCAGCCATGTAGTTGTATCTAAAGTAATTGCATGAATGATATACTCTAAGGAGAAAGGACAAGAGAACTCTGGAAGGATTCATGATAATGCTAAGAGCTGGAGATCATGTAAAGGAGGAGAAGACCTCACTGCAATGCCTGATAGATTAGGAGGAGAGGTAGGAATGTAGGGGAGTCTTGGACTTCAAGAGAAGAGTGGTTGGGTGGTGTTCACTGTATCAGATGCTTCTGAGATGTGAAGATGAGAGCCATGAAGTGTTTGCAGGGTTTGGCACCATCAAAATGGTCAGAGATCTGGACAAGGGCCATCTCTGCAGAGTTGAGGACAGAAACTTTCTTGCAGAGGTTGAAGGTGAGTGGCTGGTGATGCTGTGCAGATGAGTATGTGATTTACTCCTTTGAAAAAGTCTGCTTGTGCAGGAGAAGCAACAAGTGGGGCCACAGTAAAGGAAAATGTTTATTAAAGGGAATTGTGGTTTCTTGTTATGTGTTGATGTGTTTTTTGTAAAGATGAGATATAGCAAGCATGTTTCATGATGGGCACAGTGATCCAATAGAGGGTGGGATACTGATGAGAAAGAAAAAACAGACACCAGGGAGAGAAAAAACCACAAGGAATGAGATCTTCAAGAGAGCCAGGTGGCAGGGCCACACAGCTCCAGCACAGGATCAGCTTGGAGAACGTAGTGGGTTGGGTGCAGAGCTGAGTATGATTCTAACTGAGGAAGTTCAAGTGAAGTTTCTACTTAGACAAAGGGTGGAGACAGGAGGATTATGAGAGCTTTTAGGAGAGAAGACAGAGATGAGAAACTTAAAATCACACCTCAGGGAGATGGAAAGAAGCCTGCTAGACACAGAATTGTGTTGAGTGCCTGTTCCCTGTGAGGAAGGCTCATGGAGACCTGGATTCTGGAGAACTTCCAGGTCTCACTGTGCTGTGTATTACAGTGCATCTTTCTGTAATATCTTTCTCTTATTCCCCAACATTTTTCTATTTTCCTTTGAGAACCTGGATAGAGTTAGACTCCATGAATTTCTCTGTGGTATTTTACTCTTATGTTAATTTTATTGAGGGTCTTATATCTATTGAATTTCATAAACATCTCTCATTTTTCCAGATCACACATTCCTCTTTCAGAAATTATGTAAATGTTCATTTGTCAAATTGGGACACTTAAAAAATAATGACTTCAAATTTTACTTAACTTCAAGATTTATATGGTATTTGCATATTTTATAATAAGACTATATTTAATATATATCCAAACAACAGCAACTAACATAAATATACTTTTAGATTATAACACTTATGTAAAACATATAATCAAAGATTATTTTTTCTACTTTACTTATAAAATGACTGGTATAAATAGATTGGGAAAATTGATTTATTCTACCTTCTCATCTTTTCCAAAATATGTTTGAGATTTTTCACAATTTGTACTTGCCTAAACATTTGACATGCATGAATGCGTGTGTATACAAAGATTTCTTCTTATCTAAACTGGGAGTATCTAAACTAATTTTCTAATTTCCTGGGAATATCTGTTAGAGTCAATAATGTTAGTGAACCAGACTTGGATCCTCTTGCCCACATACAGTAAAGCTAATCTACTGATACCAGGTCACGGCGAAGGAACGTGCAGCTTTATTGTAAAGGCCAGTACAAGGAGAAGGGATAGCTTGTGCTCAGACCTCTTAAACTGCCCAAAGGGTTTCAGCAAAGCATTTTTAAAGGCCAGGTGAGGGAGGGGGTGGCCTAGGATATATGGAATCAGCCTGTGCACAAGTCTCTGATTGGCTGATGGTGAGGTCACAAGGGTCCTGGCTCATGGTCACCAAGTCATTAATTTATTCCATTTGGTGGTGGTTTTAGCATCTCTAACACAACTCAGGAAGTGTACCTCAGGATACTGTTATCTAGGAACTTCAGAGAGGAACTATAGCAGAGGATATGGGGGAGTGGTCTGTCCTGGGAAGGGAAGGTTCCATACTGCCCTGCTCAATTACAATAAGAAACAATGGAAAACGTTTAAGATCTGGTTTCTTAGCAACTTTGAAGTATGTAGTATGGTAATGTCAACATAAAAACACAGGTAGTGCTATAACCATTTTTCCAGCTAATTTGCAGTTATAAATGTATGAAAACAATATATGGTACACCCTAAACTTACACATTCTAAAGGAGACCAATCCTGGGTGTTCTTTGGAAGGACTGATGCTAAAGCTGAAACTCCAATACTTTGGCCATCTCATGCGAAGCGTTGACTCACTGGAAAAGACTCTGACACTGGGAGGGATTGGGGGCAGGAGGAGAAGGGGATGACCGAGGATGAGATGGCTGGATGGCATCACGGACTCGATGGATGTGAGTCTGAGTGAACTCCGGGAGATGGTGATGGACAGGGAGGCTGGGCGTGCTGCAATTCATGTGGTTGCAGAGTCGGACACAATGAGCGACTGAACTGAGCTGAACTGAAACTTATACAATGTTGTTGTTTAATTGCTAAGTCCTGTTTTACTCTTTGTGACCCCAAGGACTGTAACCTGCCAGACATCTCTGTCTGTGGGATTTCCCAGGCAAGAATACTAGAGTGGGTTGATATTCCCTCCTCCAGGGGATCTGCCTGACCCAGGGATGGAATCCCAATATCTCCTGCATTCTCAGACTGGTTAGGTGGGTTCTTTACCACTGACCCACCAGGGAAGTCCAAAATTATACAATTTTCTGTCAGTTATATCTCAATAAAAATAAGCTGGTAAATTAATATAATTCTGATCACAAAGTAAACAATAAATATTAGCAATTAAAAAAAAAACAGCTAATGAAGGTAAATTAGAGCCAAAAAAAAATAGCAAACTAGTAACTTCCTCAGGTACCCTGGCACTCCAGCCTGAGGCACATGCACAGCCACCTTAACCCTCCTGGTGACAGTATTTAAGGGCTCAGAAACACTGGTGCTGACTTTTACCCTCTCTAGGCTTCCTTCTTTTCTTGGGAAGAACGTTCTTCCCTCCAGGAGATCTTGCTTCGAAGCATCATTAGTGCATCACGTGGCTCAGGTAACCACCACTGCATCTGGAGATGAGGCTGTTTATTTCTATACTTTATGAAATCCTGTGCCTCTTTTCTAAGGATCTGAGGAGTCAGGGGGAAAGGAAAGAAACAAACAAACAAACAAACACCTTTTTTTTCCCCCCTTCAATCTGGCTATCTTACAGCCCTGCTGGGGACATATTAGTTAAGGTAGATATTCAGATAAGACAGGTCTGAAGAAAGATTTATGTCTCTGAGCTTTATTCATCCAGTTCCTGCATGTGTTTTTTGCCAGAAGCTAATTGAAAGTCAGTCCTGTTTTATTTCACTGTAGCCCAATGATACAGGCAAGGACAATTTTCTATGTTAGCAAAGTGGGAAGTGAGTGGCTAAGGGGTGATGTGGGGTCCCGGCAGGGAGGTGATGAACCCGGGGTCCCAGCAGAATGCTCAGGTATGTTGTGGTCCTTGTCAGGCAGCCCTGCTGAGATAAGTCAGAATGTGTTTGTATGTTCAGAATTTGGGGCCCCCAGGTCACGCTTGAGGCCTAGCTCCACTTATTGGAAAATAAGCAAATCTTCCAAGAGTAAGCTCATTTGAAAAATCTTGTGCTTTAAAAGATTCTTCCTGGAGACCACCCCTTGGATTGTGGCGTGAATGGTAAGCATTACTATCTAATCAGATCTGAGTGAGCTTCTGGTGGCCTACAATTTCTAGTGCTGATGTCTTCAACAACGCAAAACAAAAACAAAATTACCCACTCTCCCCAGGCAAGTGTTTTCTCCTGACCACATATTTACCTACTAAAGTGTATTCTGGAGGAGGAGGGAGATGAAAAAAATGATTGCAGAGTTCACCCTTTGAATCTGCAGCTGCTTTCAAAAGGCCCCTGTTTCAAAGGTTGGTCCTCTGCGTCCTTCTGTTTGCAAAACCACACGTAGGCACTCTATTTATTTAGTCTCTTATTTGAAAAGACGCTTTCTTTCTGCCTTAGAAGAAGCTCATTACAGACAGATTTCACGTTTCTGTTGGAAAAGATGTCTCCTTGAAATGAAAATGTATGAATGTTAGATCCATGGTGTGTAGCTTCCGAGCTATCCTTTTGATCCAGTTCCGAATGCATTTGTTAAAAAGCCACTTTATTGATTTTTTTAAGCTGCTTTTTGCCCTGTTTGGAGCATTTTTACATATGCACATCACAATTTTTGCTACATCAAAATGCTTAATAAGTTCAATGCACTCACGAAATAGCATACAAAACAAAGAGATTTTTCTCTATAAAGATTTCTGCCACTTAACCTGCAGTACGAAAGTTGTTTTTAATGTGCTCCCTCTGAATAGCTTCAGAATATTTTATGCAGTCTTCAGTGAGAGAGCCAGCCCAGGTCCATCTTCAGATCTCCTTTTCAGAAAGCAGTGTGCTGTGGATAAAGGGGAATTTGACAGAGCAAGTATAGGCATCTGATATCCATTCTGTTGGATAAAAGTCAGTTTACTTCAATTATTCATTTAATTGGTTACATTTGTGGGTGGCACTTCATTGCCGCTCACTCACTAAGTTGTGTTTGACTCTTTACAACCCCATGGATTACAGCCCGCCCGGCTCCTCTGTTCTCCACTAACTCCCACAGTCCGCTCAAATTCTTGTCCATTGAGTCTGTGAAGCTAGCTAACCATCACATCCTCTGCTGCCCCCTTCTCCTTTCGCTTTCAATCTTTCCCAGCATCAGGGTCTTTTCC
>SJYV01032100.1:639771-666928 GCA_006410875.1 Neotragus pygmaeus | reverse complement strand
TTTTGAATATACTATCTAGGTTGGTCATAACTTTCCTTCCAAGGAGTAAGCATCTTTTAATTTCATGGTGCAATCAAAAACTATATAGTTAACTCTACGTAGTTAACACTAGATAGTTTTTGATTGCACCATGAAATTAAAAGACGCTTACTGTGGCAGATTCATGTTGATGTGTGGCAAACCAATACAATATTGTAAAGTAATTAACCTCCAACTAAAATAAATAAATTTATATTAAAAAAACTATGTAGTGTTAACTAATAATATATGATTTGAAAAATAAAGAGAAATAAGCGTGTAAGGGACAATACAACAGAACAAATGTGCTGAAGGGTTTGTACTATATTTCCAATGATATTAGATGAATTACAGTAAATGATCTTTTGGATTTAGTCTTATGCTCAAATTAATTTAAAGAATATCATTCAGAAATTTAAAAAAAAGCAAGAATAAACAGTTGAAACTGAGGAGAGAACTCTCAGGTTGTAAAATCTAATCAGTGATAGAGTTTGGGGATCAAATGCCAGTACTGTTGTAAAATGCAGGGTTTTGAGCCTATATGATGTTCCAAAGTGATTCAGATGGTAAAGAATCTGCCTGCAATATGGGAGACCTGGGTTTGATCCCTGGGTGGGGAAGATCTCCTGGAAGAGACCCAATCTAGTGTTCTTGCCTAGGGAATCCCCATGGACAGAGGAGCCTGGCGGGCTACAGTTCATAGGGTCACAAAGCACTGAACATGACTGGGTGAGTAAGCACAGCACAATATTCCAAAGCATTTTTTTTTAATGAAACAATTTTTAACCATTTTGTTATTTTTTTTTTAATTTTTACTTTATTCTACTTTACAAGTAAACCTGAGAGGCCATCATAAATTCAGATTCAATAGGAAACTTTGTTCAACAGTTTAATTGTTGTAACTTTATTTCTCTCTCATTTAATAGTCCATGGGTGAATGTCTTAATGTTGACCAAGTTTCTCTTCGTAAAATTATCCAGGAACCTGAGATATTAGATTAACATTAAGCTCAGCCATAAGTCTGTGATATCTATCACTAGGGTCTATAACATTGTTAAGAGCTGCTCTTTTTCTCTGTGATTGATAAAGATGATAAATACGTTTTCAGTGGAAGTACATAATCAGTGCATTTAAATTGAAAACATAAGAATTTGATATGTGCATAGAGTGCCTTGATAAAGTGATTCCACTTATAAAATTTTCAACTAGAGGAAAATCAGATAGATATGTACACATGTAAATAATAATGTGGCATATGCTAGTTATAAGAACAAATATATAGTTTAAAGTTTAGGTGTTGGTAGTGATTTAAAAGGACTTCTCCGGTGGCACTAAGGGTAGAGAACTCACCTGCCAATGAAGGAGACATAAGAGATTTAAGTTTGATCCCTGTGTTGGGAAGATCCCCTGGTGAAGGGCATGGCAACCCACTCCAATATTATTGCCTGGAGACTCCCATGGACATTAGAGCCAGGCGGGCTATGGTCTGATCCATAGGATCGCAAAAAGTCAGACACAAGTGAAGCAACTTAGCAAGCAAACAAGCAGGTGATTTAAACAACTCTATTTTTAACATCACCCCCAATAAACTTGACAGAGTGCCAAAGGAGAGATTTCCAAAAAGCAATCATAACAAACATATAATCTAGAGTGTTTGGAAAATGAAAATAGAAGCTATTTTTATATAATTTTTTCAGATGTTAAAATTTAAAACAATTTAAAAATGCNCAACTCTATTTTTAACATCACCCCCAATAAACTTGACAGAGTGCCAAAGGAGAGATTTCCAAAAAGTAATCATAACAAACATATAATCTAGAGTGTTTGGAAAATGAAAATAGAGGCTATTTTTATATAATTTTTTCAGATGTTAAAATTTAAAACAATTTAAAAATGCATATTTCATAGTACACCCGTATGCATATTATTTAAGTGTCTACATATATGTATATCTGTAACAATCATATTTACAAGAAATATGAGCAAATGAGAAGAATAATGAGTTGTGTTAGAGAAGGGACATGAGCTTACAGAAACACTTGTCTCAGTTTGAATCCCACATCTGACCTGTATTATCTGTGTGGTTATCAGTAATCGATTTCCCCCATTTTCAGTTCAATCACATGAAAATCAGCTTAGTGAAGATTACATTTGTGTACCCAAGGGTATAAAATAAGGCACTAGTTGTGAAATACTCAATACAATGTGTACATCCGTGGCGGATTCATGTTGATATATGGCAAAACCAATACAGTATTATAAAGTAAAATAAAGTAAAAAAAAAAAAAGAATAGTGTGCAATGATGGTAGCTTTATAGTTTGTTTTCTATGGTCGTTATTATAATTACTATTGTCATAGATTTTTAAAGGGATTTTTGAAAGTCTTTAATATAATGATTGTGCACACGTCCCTTTTACCAAGATTAGCCAGGTTCTGCTAGAACATTTTTGGAAACAGAGAAACACTATAAATTCCCTTTTTCTATAAATGTTATAATTTTATGTAATTATTGCTATGCTAAATCTATACATCAGTATATATTATAAAACTAAACTTTTTACATTTATTCAAAATTCTTCTGACTTTGCCTAACAATTTATCAGCAAATTATTCATACATTTTAAACTATTTTTTCATTTAAAAAGGTTCAATAATAATTATAATACAATTATCAGTTTGATGGGAAAGTGTACAATTATGGATTTCCTTTGGAAACCAATTAAATAAGATACACATTAAAAATACTACACATATGTGGCAGAAGAAGGCTGATATTTTGTACATTCCTGAGAAATAATGTTTAACAACTGAGAAAATGGCANTTATCAGTTTGATGGGAAAATGTACAATTATGGATTTCCTTTGGAAACCAATTAAATAAGATACACATTAAAAATACTACACATATGTGGCAGAAGAAGGCTGATATTTTGTACATTCCTGAGAAATAATGTTTAACAACTGAGAAAATGGCAGAACTGTACCACACTGTATTTCCATTAAATGATCTATTTCTAAGATAAGATTTTTGCTTATTAAAATTTTAAATATCATTTTTGGAGCAAATATTAATAATCTTTGGCAGGATCTATCCAACCACCTTTTTTTTCCCCTTCATTTTAGTTTTCTTAAATACAGATCTGTTAGATTGCTTCTGTTTTGCATATAGCTGGAATGTAATTAAAATAGATAATTAGAGAAAGTAATTACTGAATTCTTCTTTCAGTTCTTGCACATTCATTAAGGATTATATATAAATCTAAATTAGCCTAAAAAGTACAGTAGTTGACAGCTCAAAAGCTATCTTGATGTATATTAAGAACACTCATCATAAATATCTGTGTTTAGTTTGGGACCATGCAAAGTTATATTAATCTGTATATTCAAGGTTTTTACATACTGTAGAGTATTAATGAGGAACTGTAGGAACAATCTGAATTTGTATCTTATATTTTTTTTTCATTATTTTTCTTCTCTGTTTTCTTTTTTTTTAAATACTTTATTTTACTTTACAATACTCTATTGGCTTTGCCATACATCGACATGAATCCCCCAAAGGTGTACACGAGCTCCCAGTCCTGAATCCCCCTCCCACCTCCCATCCCACAACGTCTCTCTGGATCATCCCCATGCACCAGCCCCAAGCATCCTGCATCCTGCATCGAACAATGGCCGGCGCCTCATTTCTTACATGATTTAAATCAGAAACAGAGAAAGGTTTTGTTTCCTTTTTTTCATTTTACTTGTATTTCAAATCTCAAAAGTTGTGTTAAGCCATTATTTCTATACTATAAGAGATATTATACACAGAATGATACTTTTTCTACCTTGTTCTGTTCAAAATATATAATCTGTGGGCACTTCTCTTTATTAAAAGGAAGGATAAACAATGAAACAATGTGAAGTGTTACTGCATTATAGCCATTGACTTTCTGTGAGTAAACTCAAAATAGGTTAATTTCATAGGATTTCAATCTAGATTACAAATCATAAAAGGCTCTAGCATGTGGATGTATTTGCAGCCCTGAACTTGATTACAATATAAATTTCATGAGTTTAGTTTAATGAGCATAGTCTTTCTAGTCTTTAACCTTTATCCCATCAATGATGCCTGCCTAAGTATCCTTAATTGAAAGAATTCTTTGGTAGAAAAATAAAAAGGATTTTGAAATTTAATGAGAAATTATGTTAAAATTAAGATTCTTTTTTTTTCAGGAATAGTTAATTATTAGAATATTTTGCTGTTGTTTTCATATTGTAAGGAAAACAGATATACATCAGTATCTACAAATTAAGTTATATAAAAATATGTTTTAAAAATTTCCCTTATTGACTTAATTTTCAGACTTTCATCTGTTTTACCAAATATTCATTCGTAGTAACCTTTGGATTAATCATGCAAGGAGATGAAACAAATACAAGTTTTGAAAGATGTTCCTGAAGAGGAGTGAGTAGGAGAGTTGCTGTACAAGATATCGATGCATGCACAGCCATGGTAACCAAGACACGTCGTGCACAGAGATGAGCAAAAAGAGACTGAGAGAACAGAGAAGGAAGTGGCCAAAAAGGCCGCTTTGTACGAATTTCTAATGTATACTGAAAATAAATTTAATATTCTTGAGTGTATCAAATACAATGCATAAATAGGGCTCAGAGAATAATTTTAACTACCAGATTGGAAAAAAATAGTATTACAATCTCAATTGTTAATAAGGTAGGGATGTATGAACACACCACTGAGGAAAAATTGGTANACTCTGATGGTGGGAGGGATTGGGGGCAGGAGGAGAAGGGGACGACCGAGGATGAGATGGCTGGATGGCATCACTGACTCGATGGATGTGAGTCTGAGTGAGTTGGTGATGGACAGGGAGGCCTGGTGTGCTGTGATTCATGGCGTAACAAAGAGTTAGGCACGACTGAGCGACTGAACTGAACTGTCCAAGTGCTAGAAGAAAACAACATTCAATATTCTTCATTAATATAGAAAAGTAACAGAACAGAACATTCTGGTTACTGTGGAACATTCTTTTTCCATAATCGTCAATAAGGAAGCACCCTCTAAATTAGGAGGCCAGTGTCTCAGTTAACTACCCTCATGGTGGACCCCTCCTCTTGACTTCCTTCTTAGATGGAGGAGAATACAGAGACTCATTTGAGACAGACTGCCCTTTATTAATCTACAAAAGGTATTGGTTAATTAATTTATTAGAAATAATTACATGCTTATATAGTTTTCCTACCATATTCCAGTGAAAATATTTTAGCATATTATTTACTGAACATGTGATGATGTGCACTAGAGATAGTGACAAATTATCTAATAAAGTAAAATTAAAGACAGATCTAGTGTGACTACTACATATCAATAGACCACAGTGATGACAAGAAATTTAAGATTAAGATCAAAATATTTATCTTTCTTTGTTATTTTTTAAATTATGAAAATATGAGAACACATTCAAGAAGACTTGGGAAATATAGAATAAAATTACATATAGTTCCACTATATATTACAGTTATTTAAGTAGATAAGTTTAAGATTTTTAGTTGGAGTTTCAATATCAAACCCTCAAAAATTAATAGAAAGAATATACAAAAAAGTAGAAGGATAGAGTACATCTGAAAAGCACCAGTTCAACACAAGATTTATACAGTTTTCACATAATAGTAGGATGCATGTTCTATTCAAGTTCCCATAGTCTTTAAATTACGAAACACTGAAACATATTCAAGGACATAAAACAAGATGCAAAAATTTCATAGTCTGAAGATATTGAAATCACAGAGTCTAAGAGCAGAATTTCTTTATTTTTTTTTTTACTTTATTTTATTTTACCATACTCTATTGGCTTTGCCATACATCGACATGAATCTACCACAGGTGTACACGAGCTCCCAATCCTGAANTGAAATCACAGAGTCTAAGAGCAGAATTTCTTTATTTTTTTTTTTACTTTATTTTATTTTACCATACTCTATTGGCTTTGCCATACATCGACATGAATCTACCACAGGTGTACACGAGCTCCCAATCCTGAATTCCCCTCCCACCTCCCACCCCACAACGTCTCTCTGGATCATCCCCGTGCACCTCCAAGCATCCTGCATCCTGCATCGAACGTAGACCGGCACCTCGTTTCTTATTGAAGCATAATGCATTGATGCTTGTCCGTCATTTCCTACTCACTATACATATATATATATATATATATATATAGGGCTTCCCTCATAGCTCAGTGGATAAAGAATCTGCCTGCAATGCAGGAGACCTGCGATCGATTCCTGGTTCAGGAAGATCCCCTGGAAAAGGAAATGGCAACCCACTCCAGTATTCTCACCTAGAGAATCTCATGAACAGAGAAGCCTGACAGGCTACAGTCCATGGAGTCCCAAGAGTCAGACACGACTTAGTGATTTGGATGGATATGTAATTTCAGAGATGACATGTGTTAAAGTAAATTAGTAATTGTATTTTCTTATCTATGTATTTACTGACACTGACAAAGTGATAATTTTCTTTGGGTACAAGTCTTTAATATTTTTATATGATTTTAATGGAAATATTTAGTCTTATTCATTTTCTACTTCTTTCTACTGTAGTTCATGAGGTTCCTCCATCCATGGGATTTTCTAGGCAAGAATACTGGAGTGGGCTGACATTTCCTTCTGCAGGGGATCTTCCCGACCCAGGAATTGAACCTGGGTTTCCCACATTGTGGGCAGATGATTTACCATCTGAACTACCAGGGAATCTTTCTAACAGTACACAACAGTTTAGGCCACGATATGAAAAAAATATGTAATATCATTAAACTCTGACAAAGATAGTATTAATTATATTAAACTCATTTAATAATTAATCAAATAAAGGACAATGTTAATAGAGATTAAGCAAGTAGCCTATAACACCAGCCCACACTAATTTATAATAAAACATGGAGAAATATATTTCAAAAGGTTAATTACAGAGATATCAATACTTTCTTCTTCACCTGAAGGAAGATTAGAACAAGTATTTAATACCCCATGGTGCTTAAGATATTTTTTTTTTCCTTTAATAATTGAATGTCATAAAAATGAATTGGATTTCATATGATTTTTCTTAGAATAGAGGATTAAAAAGTGGCATTTCACCAAGAAAACTTCTTATTTATAGACTCCAAAGAGTAATGCATCATCGACAGAGGAAGATTCAAATAAGTTTAGCATTTCCCTTCTTTTTTTTTCAGTGCATGTGGTAATAACATTAACTCCTAGCCTGTTTGCCCCACATGTGTGTCTCCCTTCTCTGAATTCTTTCACTGGTAATTTCTATAACTTCATTTAGAATGCTTCTGCTCCTTCATTTTACTGAAATATAATTATTTTTTTCTTAGATTATATTCTTTAGCTAGATTTCATGACCTTGGGACAGCATCCTTCAAGTTAAAAAGATGATCTATATCCACTCTTATGGTAAGCCCCATTCTTTGACTTTTTTCTAGTTGGAGGAGTATTGTGACTTATCTGTGATGGACTGTCCTATCTGAATATATAAATAACATCAACTGATTTATTTATTAGGAGTCATGCTTGTTGTTGGGGCTTCCCATGTGGCTCAATGGTAAAGAATCCATCAGCAATGCAGGAGATGCAGTTCTGATCCCTGGGTCAGGAAGATCCCCTGGAGGAGGGCATAGTAACCTACTCCCATATTTTCCTGGGAGTATCCCCATGGACAGAAGAGCCTGATGGGCTACAGTCCATAAGATTGTACAGAGCTGGACACAACTGAAATGACTGAACACACACATGCTTTTTGTCTGGAGTTCTCTTTCCACATTAGTTAATGTAATATCGCAGATATTTACCTACGAATAGGATGAAATTCATTTGAATATAGAAGTGATTTTTTTACTGAATTAAATTAAATTAATTCTACTGAAGTAAAATTTAAAGAAGAATTTGGCATTAACAGTGCATTATGCAAGATGAAGTTTATTTTTTTTATTAAATACAAACCCAAACTTTTATTATTAGATTCTAAAGACATGGAATTACTCAGTCAAATTGCTATGAAAGTCTCTGATGCACACTAGCTGTTTCTCTGGATTCCACAACATTGACCAACAACAGGTTCATGGATGATCAATACACAGTAGACCACAATTTGATTAGCCCTATTCCAGTTTATTGTCATTTTTACAGAAGGGAAAACAGAGGCCCAGACAAAAAAGGTACTCAAAGTGACACAGCTGAAAAATGAAAGGCACAGTATTGAATTTTACATCTCCAAAACTCTTCCTGATAGACCTTATTAACTCTAGTGAAAATTTTAAATACTTATAGAGAACATGATTAAGGTCAGGGACAATGTTTTACCTTGTCATGGCATCCAGTCCCATCATTTCATGGGAAATAGATGGGGAAACAGTGGAAACAGTGTCAGATTTTATTTTTTTTTTATTTTGGGGGCTCCAAAATCACTGCAGATGGTGACTGCAGCCATGAAATTAGAAGACACTTACTCCTTGGAAGAAAAGTTATGACCAACCTAGACAGCATATTCAAAAGCAGAGACATTACTTTGCCGACTAAGGTCCGTCTAGTCAAGGATATGGTTTTTCCTGTGGTCATGTATGGATGTGAGAGTTGGACTGTGAAGAAGGCTGAGCACCGAAGAATTGATGCTTTTGAACTGTGGTGTTGGAGAAGACTCTTGAGAGTCCCTTGGCCTGCAAGGAGATCCAACCAGTCCATTCTGAAGGAGATCAGCCCTGGGATTTCTTTGGAAGAATGATGCTAAAGCTGAAACTCCAGTACTTTGGCCACCTAATGTGAAGAGTTGACTGATTGGAAAAGAATGATACTGGGAGGGATTGGGGGCAGGAGGAGAAGGGGACGACCGAGGATGAGATGGCTGGATGGCATCACGGACTCAATGGACGTGAGTCTGAGTGAACTCCGGGAGATGGTGATGGACAGGGAGGCCTGGCGTGCTGCGATTCATGGGGTCGCAGAGAGTCGGACACGATTGAGTAACTGAACTGAACTGAACTGACAATGTTTTACAAGGATTATCTTGCAGTCACGTCACACACTTGTCATTGAGATTCTCTCAATGCCCTTATTTTATGCCTGAGGAAACTGAAGTTTAGAGAAGTTAATACCTAGTCCAAGTCTCCTTGGGTAAATAAGTGATGAAGCTGGGATTTGGACTTAAGTTTAACCACAAAGTAAACGTGCTTGTACCAGTCAGAGTTCTCCAGAGAAACAGAGACAATAGGAGGTGTGTGTGTGTGCATGTATACATTTGTAGAGGTAGAATGGGTTGAACTGTGTATTGCATGCATGTATTCAGTTCAGTTCAGTTCAGTCGCTCAGTCGTGTACGACTCTTTGCGACCCCATGAATCAGCACGCTAGGCCTCCCTGTCCATCACCAACTCGCGGAGTACACTCAGACTCATGTCCATTGAGTCAGTGATGCCATCCAGCCATCTCATCCTCTGTCGTCCCCTTCTCCTCCTGTCCCCAATCCCACCCAGCATCAGAGTCTTTTCCAATGAGTCAACTCTTCACATGAGATGGCCAAAGTACTGGAGTTTTAGTTTTAGCATCATTCCTTCTAAAGAAATCCCAGAGCTGATCTCCTTCAGAATGGACTGGTTGGATCTCCTTGCAGTCCAAGGGACTCTCAAGAATCTTCTCCAACACCACAGTTCAAAAGCATCAATTCTTCAGCACTTGGCCTTCTTCACAGTCCAACTCTCACATCCCACATTAGTCATCATTAAATTCAGAGGACAAGGAAAATAGGCTATGTCTGGTTAGACTTGAACTTAGTCTTAAAAATGAAGAGAATATTCAGTATTAGAGAAAGAAGAGACTGATGAACATGAAATAAAAAATCATGTCGATGTATGGCAAAACCAATACAGTGTTGTAAAGTAGAATAAAGTGAAAAAATAAATTAATTAATTAATTTAAAGAAAATACAGGAAGCAGTGATAATTTAAGACAGGAAAACAAGGAAAAGGTAGCCACTTAAGTAAAATCAGAGTTTCTGTTACTTAGTCTAAAAAATATTTTTAGAGCACCACCTTTTGGGAGACAATTTTCTGTGGGTCCCTTTTTTTTTTTTTTTTTGGAACTTCTTGCATGCAAAGGCACTGATAGCTTTTGTCCCAGATATATTTTTAAACGCAGTCTGTAGAGTGAACCACCCTGAAAGATAGAGATAGTGTCTTTCTCTAGAGCCAAGAGATTTGTCTGCTGGCCACAGTAGTAAAGTTAATGTCTCTCTCTGGGGCAAAGGTTGGACAGGTTTGACCACATCACTGGAAAAGATAGACATTTTCTGAAATTGGAGTTCTTTGGATGTGAGCAGAAACAGTGCTCATGTTATATACAACTAGTCAGCTCTGAATTACTGCAGAGAGACCCGGGAGACATAGGCAACCAGAGCAAACACAGAGTTCATGATATCTGTTTTGTTAAGAGTGAAAAATAAACAAACATACACACCTCATCTTTGATTCAGAGGTCTTCCGTTAGCTTGAAAGGAGAATAAAATCTCAGTCCCTTCACATTTCTTGACACCTACTATGCTCTAGGCATATTTTGGGCTTCCCAAATGGCTCAGTGTTAAACAATCTCCCTGACAAGGCAGGAAACACAGGAGACACATGATTAATCCCAGGGTCAGGAAGATCCCCTGGTGGAGGAAATGGCAACCCAGTGCAGTATTTTTCCTGGGAACCTGGCAGGCCACAGTCCACAGGATCACAAAGAGTTGGAAATGACATAGTGACTAAGCACACACACAGGTGTATTTTAGGCTTTGGGGAACATAAGTGAATAAAACAGACCATGATTTCTACTTTATTAGAGCTTGTATTCTAAGGATATACATTTTTTAACTCTAGGGATTCAAAAATTTTTAAATAATAATTAAAATAAGTAAACTATAGCATGTAAATAGAATTTTTATAACAAAATTTTATTTAAAATTGTAAAGAAGTGAAGGTAAACTTTACATAAAATGGTCCCATGTGAAAATGCTATGATGATCATGTACTTTTAAGATATTATTTAACACAGGATGTTGATAAGCAAGGTAGGACTAGAGCTTAAAATTAATGGACTAGAACATATTTTAAAGCCAACTAGGAACTCCTTAATGGCTTATATCTTAAAATGAGTAACCAGAGTGAGGACAGAGACAAAGTTATGTAATCTCTTGTGTTTCATGAAATATGATCTAACTACAAATTTTAAAAGAGGTTAATATAAAATTAGAAAAATAATTATGATGCTGAATATGACAGGCTCAAAATAAAATGATGGAGTAGCCATGAAGCTAAAAATGTGGTCTTGAAAAATGTTAAACTGGAAACTGATAACATAGATGATAGAGGAAGAGGTATCAGGACTCTACTTTAGTTTTAGGGACCTTGATTACAGGATGATAGTAAGACTTCTAAATGAAAGAGATCATGAAACAGTGAAAAGTTGGCCCTAGAATTTAGTAAGAAATTTGAATGTGAGACAAAGTTTAGTATCATCCCTAGAGAATTGATTTCTTATGCTGCAAGAAAGATAAGCTCTCAAGGATGGTACAAAAATGAAAGAACAGATGGTCAAAAACCTAATGTTGAATCACCCACATTTTCAGAGAGTTCCCAAAAATAATCCACTGAAGTGAAATAGAGGTGGAGAAAGAGAAACAGGAGAAGGATGAGGGGATTCAAGGTAGCACAGGGCCCTAAAAACCAATGCAGACAAGAGTATCAACAAGGAGGGAATGACTGTTTTACACAGTGACCAAAGAATGTCAAAATTGGGGAAAAATTATAGGTGACTCTCAATTTTGTAAAGGTAGAAGCCATAGAATTCATAGAAGTAAAAGCAAGATAGTTTTAAAGCAATATTTTCTTAACGTTATGTATGATTGTTATTTTTATTAAAATATATTTGATTTATACTACTGTATAGGTTGCTTTATTGTGTGCAATATAGTGACTCACAATTTTTAAAACTTATACTCCATTTATAATTATTATAAAATATTACCCCTACTTCCTGTATTAGACACTACATCCTTGTAACTTGTTTTCTACATAATAGTTTATACCTCTTAAACCCCACCTCTATATTATTTCTTTTTCCCCACTGGTTAACTACTAGTTTGTACATATATATGTATATATGCATACACCATTTCTTCTTTATTCATTCATCTGTGTGGACATTAGCTTAATGTGTGGACACTTAGCTTGCTTCCATACCTTGGCAACTGTAAATAATACTACTGTGAACACTAGGATGCATGTATCTTAAGACAAGAAACCATAAAACCAGAAGAATAGGCAAAAAAGGCAGAACCCCTTTTTGACATAAATTATACACTAACTTTTCAGATCTGTCTCTTAAAACAAAGGAAATAAAAGCCAAAATAAATAAATGAGGCATAATTAAACTTAAAATCTTTTGCATAACAAAGGAAACCATCTATAACATGAAAAAATATCCTACTGAATAGGAGAAAATATTTGCAAATGATGTGACCAATAAGGGATTTCTATCCAAAATATATAAACAGCTCATAGAGTTCAACATAAAAAAAAAAAAACTGATTCATGTTTATGTATTGCAAAACCAAAACAATATTGTAAAGTAAATATAAATAAATAAAATAAAAATAGGCATAAGAAAAACAAACCAAAAACAAACAAACAAACAAACCTGATTTAAAAAATGGGCAGAAGACCTGGATAGGTGTCTTTCCAAAGAGGAAATTCAGGTGGCCAACAGATGTGAAAAGATGCTCAATATCACTAGTCACCAGGGAAATGCAAATCAAACCACAGTGAGATATCATCTAGCACCTGTCGGAATGGCTATTGTCAAAAAGACCACAAATAACAAATGTTGATGAAGATGTAGGGAAAAAAAGAGAACCCTTGTACACTGATTGTGGGAAAATAAGTTGGTGCAGTCACTAAGGAAAACACTATGGAGGTTGCTCAAAAAACTAAAGAGAGAACTACCATATGACCTAGCAATTCTAATCCTGGATATATATTGGAAAAGCAAAAACATTAATTAAGAAAGATACAAGTAATGATACAAGTGTAATTTATATCTTACTCTTGCGTGTGTATAATTTCAACATTAAAATTAATAATATAATTCTTAACTATAGTTTTATTTGTTTTCAATAAGGCTTTTCTGTGCTGAGTCCTGAGCAAAAAAAAATATATGAATTTTTTCAATTCACTCAGTTATGTTAACAAGTGATCAATACTATGAAATGATTCAGTATGAGCAAAGGAATGTATCTAGAGCAATAAAAAGTATCCAATATTTCTTCATTTACTCTTAATTTCATTAACTTTCTATGTGTCTTTGGGAAAGGAAATGTATTCCACATCAATTTTTCAATGCGTGTGTAGGAATAAGAATATTACCTGCTTCAAACTTATCTAAATACTGGCACAATTGATTTTGAAGCAAATGAAGAAAAATATAATGAGTGAGACAGCAAATAATTTAAAATTTCATTTCAATAGTGTTAAATAGTTTATAATATTTTTATTATATTACTTTGTTTTAGCTACACCATTTCATTACATTAACTAGTAATATGAAAAATACATATTTCTCTAAAATACATGTGGGATCATAAGCCTTCCTCTCTCTAACCTAATTCTGTCTACTTTTATGAATAACCACTGAGTTCATTAAAGACTACTGATGTGTGCAAAGTAATTTGATAGTTCACAAATTCATATATTTAACTTTGTGAAAAAATGTTAAATGCTGTTAGATTTATTGCTGTGTTCATGTGCCTACTGTCTTTGCCATCAACTGAAATAAAAATTAAAATGCAATACTTTGTTTGAATGCTGACTTCATGGTGAGGTTTCTGTAGGCTATTATACACTTCTTCTTCAATAGAAGAAAGAAAACAGAATAATACTATATCGCTTACTGTGATTTATGTTACTAATTTGGTGTCATAAACATGTTAAAAACTTAGCCATATCACTTTCAGTACGTTTTCATTTCTATAGTTTCATGAAAAATGATTGTGTACAGAAAAGAGAATGAGTGCCAGGAAAACTTAATAGAAACATATTCCACAGCTGTATTTAAAGTAAAGGTGGCAAAGATTGATATGTAAATGGTACCACATACAATCTACAAGGGAGAATAAAATCTCAAAGGCTCTCAATTCTTGTGATTAAGGACATTTGCCATATGGAGTTAGTAAGAAGAATCCTACTGGAATTTTCACTATAGATAAACATCTTACATGTGTTTTTATAACTGAAATGATATATCCAAACATGTGATACTGCTTAAGGTAACTGTAATATGCTACCACTTATTGTGAGTTAGCTATCTGCTAAACACTATATTGTTATAGTTTCTAATTTGTTTTCAAAATATATCTATAACTTAGGAATTACCACTCCCATGTTTAAATGAAAAAATGGAGGAAGGGATAGAGGAAGAGGCTTAAGCAACATGNTATTGTGAGTTAGCTATCTGCTAAACACTATATTGTTATAGTTTCTAATTTGTTTTCAAAATATATCTATAACTTAGGAATTACCACTCCCATGTTTAAATGAAAAAATGGAGGAAGGGATAGAGGAAGAGGCTTAAGCAACATGCAAAAGGATAATGACACACCTGCAATATAATCTATTTTATAAATTCAAATTACCTTATTAGGAACTTCTCTGCTGGTCCAGTGGCTATAACTCCCTGTTCCCAAGACAGAGGGCCTGGTTGGAGCCGTGCCTGGTTGCGGAACTAGATCCCACAAGCCAGACTAAGAACGCATATGCCACAACTGAAAGATCCTGCATGCCTCAGTGAAAATCAAGGATCCAAGTGAGAACCATCACAGCCAAATAAATATATTTTGAAAATACCATATTAGTATTTTATGATGTTATATTACTTAAAATGTTATCTATTATAGAGCAATAGAGCAGCAATATGAGCAAACAACCACTTTTAGATTTATTTAAGGAAAATATTTGTCTTTTTCATCCAGATCGCAGCATATATCGGAAAATCTTTTTTTTTTTTTTTAATGAAAAGTAGNAAAGAGTCAGGTTTGAATCAAACATTCTTGGTCTAGGGCCTATGCTCTCACCAGTGTTCTTATCTAGCTTTTCAATGAAGACTGAGTGTTCTTTTAAAGGAAAATAATATTTCCAGAGGTGAAGGCATCGTCATTAATCCATTGGACTTTTGAGTGAATAAGAGGACACGTGAGGGCTAAATGGATTCTTGGATGCTAAGGAAAAAGCATTTTGTTGTTTATACTAAATCAAGTTCTGAGGATGCTGACAGGCAGCATTGAGTCTATTGTGATATCCGGAATGAGGGAGCCACTTCATGACAAGTACATTCTAGAAGATGAGACAGATATGTTGGGGAAAGAGGAATAGAGATAAATGAAGGTGAACATGATCTAATTTACTGTATTAGGAGGGTCTCAGCTAAATTAGAGAATCTTCTACTGGTAATTCTCTGCCTATAGATAGCTCAGCATTTTATATTGGATATTTGGAAGAGGTCTGATTCCTTTGAGGAAGTAAGTCAAATGTTGGTATATGATGGAAAAAGAAATTCCATTCAAAGTCCTTTCAAGTAGCAGTTAAGGCTTTGAATAGTGTGCTCTTTTTACTTGACTGAATACATTTTGCCAAGATAGGCTGTGGCCAGGTCAAAGACACTAAGCATCAAAGAAACTGGATGTATACCTGTACATTCCTGTACATCTTCCCAGGTGGCGGCAAAGAACCCTCCCACCAATGCAGGAGATGTAAGAGAGGCGGGATCGATCCCTGGGTTGAGAAGAGCCTCTGGGGAAGGGCATGGCAACCCACTCCAGTATTCTTGCCAGGAGAATCTCATGGAGACAGGAGCCTGGTGGGCTATAGACCACGGGGTTGCACAGAGTGGGACCAGACTGAAGCGATTTAGCATGCTTGCCTATACTAAATTCAAAACTTCTCATGCTATGGGAAGTATACTTTTCCCTCCCTCATTATTCACCCTACATAAAACCTGCTCCTAATCCTTCTAATTATTTCCCTTAATTTCACTTTCCCAACAGCATCGGCCTCCTAGATTGAGCAACTCGGTACGTGCTCTGTTGCTTATTTGTGCCTGACTCTTTGCAACTCCCTGGACTACAGCTAACCAG
Organism: Neotragus pygmaeus; assembly: GCA_006410875.1. Lineage (NCBI taxonomy): Eukaryota > Metazoa > Chordata > Mammalia > Artiodactyla > Bovidae > Neotragus > Neotragus pygmaeus. The sequence goes on along the minus strand of SJYV01032100.1, from coordinate 650,694 downwards.
GCTTCTCTGTCCATGGGATTTCCCAGACAAGAATTCTGGAGTGGGTTGCCATTTCCAACTCCAGGGAACCTTCCCTGCAAGAGATCGAACCCAGGTATCTTGCATCTTCTGCACTGCNGACTCTTTGCAACTCCCTGGACTACAGCTAACCAGGCTTCTCTGTCCATGGGATTTCCCAGACAAGAATTCTGGAGTGGGTTGCCATTTCCAACTCCAGGGAACCTTCCCTGCAAGAGATCGAACCCAGGTATCTTGCATCTTCTGCACTGCAGGTGGATTCTTTATCCCTGAGGCCAACTAGGAAGTCCAAGAACAACCTGAATATGTCCCAATTCTAAAAATGGCTTCCTCCATGCCTTGGTATGCATTCCTATTGGGAAAGATTAAGGAAACTATTGATAAGAAAACCTCTTCAGTTTCATTAGTTGTTACATTAAGTTATGTCAGCCTTTCCCACATAATTTGTTTATATACCTTTGAAGGGGCTTCCCAGGTATCAGTTATAAGGAACCTGCCTGCCAAGCAGGAGATGTGAGTTCGATCCCTGAGACAGGAAAATTCTTTGGAGAAGAAATAGCAACATACTCCAGTATTTTTGGCTGGAGAATTTCATGGACAGAGGAACCTGGCTGGCTATAGTCCATGGAGTGGCAGAGTCAGACACTATTTAGAGACTAAACAACAACAATCCCTTGGAAATCCTAAAAGCTCCTAAGTTAATGACAGACTATTTCAATGACTTATATAACCTCTGAATTAGATGCTTAAAGGTAATGAACCAAAACAGGGAATATAGTAGGATAAACATTAAAGAATTCGATGCAGGATGCTTGGGGCTGGTGCACGGGGATGATCCAGAGAGACAATGTGGGGTGGGAGGTGGGNAGCCACTGTCATGGGGTCGCAAAGAATTGGACATGACTGAGTGACTAAGCACAGCACAGCACAGCATTGGTATACCTTTAGTCATTTTTATACGTTTGGTCTCATTATAGACTGAAGAGGTTCAGTTCAGTTGCTCAGTCGTGTCCAACTCTTTGCAACTCCATGAACTGCAGCATGCCAGGCCTCCCTGTCCATCACCAACTCCTGGAGTTTACCCAACCTCATGTTCATTGAGTCGGTGATGCCATCCAACAATCCTATCCTCTGTTGCCCCTTTTCCTCCTGCCCTCAATCTTTCCCAGCATCAGGGTCTTTTCAAATGAGTCAGCTCTTCCCATCAGGTGGCCAAAATATTGGAGTTTCAGATTCAACATCAGTCCTTCCAATGAACACCCAGGACTGATCTCCTTTAGGATGGACTGGTTGGATGTCCTTGCAGTCCAAGGGACTCTCAAGAGTCTTCTCCAACACCACAGTTCAAAGGCATAAGTTCTTCGGCACTCAGCTTTCTTTATAGTCCAACTCTCACATCCATATATGACTACTGGAAAAACCACAGACTTGACTAGATGGACCTTTGTTGGCAAAGTAATGTCTCTGCTTTTTCATATGCTATCTAGGTTGGTCATAACTTTCCTTCCAAGGAGTAAGCGTCTTTTAATTTCATGGCTGCAGTCACCATCTGCAGTGATTTGGAGCCCAGAAAAATAAAGTTAACCACTGTTTCCATTGTTTCTCCATCTATTTTCCATGAAGAGTTTCAATAAAACATTAAAGAATAACAGAAAAAAAAAAAAAACAGATGTAGTTAAACACATTGGAAAGGGCTTCTTAATGGAGGAAACTTGGAGTTTGGTAACTTGGAGCTCAATGAGTGAAAGTAAAGGAAATGACTTCTTACTCTAATAGATGACAGATTTTGAGAAAAATAGAAAACTATACTATTTGGTATTACATTGAATTCATGTGCTGATATCTTTAATGTGAAACTATTTTAAGGAGTTTTAGACATAGAACTATAATAAGTCCTCACTTATATGAGGTGCTTCAACTGAGACATACATGCATAGGAAGAACTGCTAAAGCCACCTAAATTCAAGTAATATTTCAAATTATATCTTTTCTAAATTATTTCACAACTTTAATAATATGAAATTTTGGGGTAAACTGCTGATGAGGTTTTTTTTTTATAAAATATGATCAAGGAATTTGAGGAGAAGTTATTCAAAATTCAATTTTTATCAGATCAAGACCAAACATTTTTAGATAACATCTTTTCATATAAACAAATTTGATACCTTTTTATTTGTTGTTTTCATGAATGTTCAGTCACAAATCTTGCAAAATCTTATTTTAAGTATACAGGTCTCCATTTCGTTTCTTACTGCATACTTAAATAATGTGACATCCAGGGCCCATTTACTCATTCTTTATTTTTCCCCCTTAGAAATCAGTGTGTTATATCCACTCATGTCTTCTTAACTAAAGCAAGTCACATGGTCATGATCACCCCTAATTTTAAAGGGGAGAGGAGTATAATCTTTCTACATGTCCAGGAAAGGGAAGAAAACTGGAAATATTGTTGAACTCTAGTAAAGCTACCAAGCTGAGAGGAAAAATGACTTTTTTCTTTAATTTTAAAAGCTACCAGATTGCTCAAAAAACATTTCTTTAAGAGTGACAACTTTTAAAGCAGAACAAATCACTTATTTCCAACCTCTCTGAAGTATCAGTTATATATAGGTTTCTGGATTCTCCTCCTTTTATGCCTTTTTGATTTTTTCATCACTGTAATCACACTCTGAATACTATTCTTTGTACTGCCCATTGTGTCTTATATCCATCTTTTACATTGCTGTAGAATCATTACAATTTTTTATTCTGGTGTAATCAAATGGCATTTTTCAATTAAATGTTTTCTTAGAATACCTAATAATACTTATTCTGATTTCTAATTCATATTAAATTTAATTCTTAACTCTACCTGTGTTTAAAGAAAACAAACCAATAAACCAATAGAATATTTTAAGCACTTACAGGAAAACCTGGTCCTCCCTAAAATAAAATTGTCCATGGCCAAAGAAAAAGCTGCTCAGTTCTGAGAAAGTTCTATTAAATGCTGAAGAGACAATTTATTTTACCACAATAGGTAAGGGGCTTGAAAATCCTGGAAACAGAATTAAGAACGCATAAACCAATTACCAAAATGATTATTATAACCTATTATTGGGCTTTCCAGGTGGCACGAGTGGTAAGGAATCCACGAGCCATTGCAGGAGTCAGAGGAGACTCGGGTTCTATCCGAGGGTCAGGAAGTTCCTCTGGGTAGGAAACGGCTACCCATTCCAGTATTCTTGCCTGGGAAATCCATGGCAGAGAAGACTGGCTAGCTACAGTCCACGGGGCCACAAAGAGTCAGACAGAATGAGTGACTGAGCACATAGCACCTAACGTATTATTATATCTAAAGATGTCAGTTTTTAAAAGAGAGCTACAACGGTTTTAAAAAATTAGCTTTTACTTCATTAAATTCTTTCTTACAAAACCAAAACCTGAAGAAGTAACTAATCCTTCAGTTTGTGCAAGTATTTATCACAAGTTCCCTTAAGTGAATTTGAAATATAATAAATACCCACAAATTAAATTGCTTCAAAGCTTTTGTGGAATGAACCTAAAATAAAAATGAGCAATTTATGGGCTCAACTTTAGGATGTGGAAGCAACAAGCTCAACTATAAATAGTGACTATGAATACAGAATGCAAGGGAAAAAAAAACACCACATTCAAAACGGAGCCATTGGTTAGAAAGCGGCTTTCAGTTTCTAGCCGTTTAGGAAACAATCTTGAGAATGCATGAAGAGAATCTAATACCACCCATTACATGAAGAAAAAAGTGTACATTTAAAGTGTCCTACCATTTGTTCTTCGACATCACCTTGTCCCTCAGCTTTTGTTTCTTCCTCATGAACTAAGTTAGAGTCATTTTCTTGTTGTTTATTCTCTTCTTGGAGATCTTTGCTGACTGCTGTTTGCAGACTCTTAANTACATTTAAAGTGCCCTACCATTTGTTCTTCGACATCACCTTGTCCCTCAGCTTTTGTTTCTTCCTCATGAACTAAGTTAGAGTCATTTTCTTGTTGTTTATTCTCTTCTTGGAGATCTTTGCTGACTGCTGTTTGCAGACTCTTAACTTCTTCTTTGATAAAGTCAGTTACTATGGAAATGTGTTCTTGTGATGGTGTTAGAACAGGGCTCAGGGGTGTGACATGATCGTAGTGAGTGTGCAGGAGGCGTAGTGCGATGTCAGATGTTGCTAATATCCTTGGGATTTCAAATCCAGTTTGTGTCTCAGAGAATCTGATACTTCTGTGCCTGTTAATCAATTTAACAAAAAAGATGAGGCTCTAGGAAGTTCTATGTCCTCTGTGAATTTATACCTAAGCATCATTTCCTCTTTAATTTCACCAGAGTTTTGAGTACTTGTGGACACCCTTAACTTGCTTTCTTTGCAAGCATTTAGACCAAGTTGCTGCTGTTACTGTCTCAAAACTGTCTCTTGGGATCCATGGCTCCATACCCTTCTCCGTCTCTGGGAGTTCCTTCTCTGGTTCCTTTGTACAGCCTCCTTCCTAACCGTGACTGAGCGACTGAACTGAACTGAACTTCCTAACCATTCCTTAAATGCTGGTGCCACTCAGCTCTCCAGCCTGGGCCCTCCTTTTATCTCCTTCTACATATTCTCCCTGGATATTATTTCTATGACTTCAATGAGCTCTATGTTTCCTAGGGGAAGAATCATCCCTGAATGAATTATAAAAGGTTAAAAAAAAAAACTCCCGTACATATGTGTGCACATATGTAATAAAGTTCTTAAGAGTTGATATCTAAAAAGTTAAGAACTACTGATCTGTATGCTAATAACTTCCCCAAACATGTCTCCAAAACTTGGGCTTCCCGAGTGTCTCAGTGGTAAAGAATCTGTCTGACAGTGCAGGACGTGCAGGTTTGATCCCTGAGTCAGGAAGATCCCCTGGAGAAGGAAATGGAAACTCGTTCCAGTCATCTTGCCTGGGAAATCCCATGGACAGAGGAGCCTGGCAGGTTACAGTCCAAGGGGTCACAAAAGAGTTGGACACAACTTAGCGACTAAACAACAACAATGCTAATAATGCCTCCAAATATGTTTCCAACTCACTTTTCTCTCAGTGCCTTCAGACAGTTAGTTACACTTTGATGTCTCATAGTCTCATAGGTAACTTCAAATTCAACAAGTCCCACACTGAACTCACCATCCCAACCACCCTCTGCCCCTCTTCATCACCATCAAAGTAAAACAAAAGTTGTTCTGCCACCACTGTTCCTTATCTTAGTAAAAGAATACCATCTAATTCTCTTTTTAAACCTGGGTAGTTAATACAGAGGTGTTCGTTTTACTTTTTTTTTTTTTTTAAGATTATACAGATTATTTTCAGCCAGAGGGTGGTCCACTGGTTAGGACACCATGCTTTCACTGCCATGGGTGTGTGGGTTCAGTTCCTGGTTGGGGAAATAAGATTCTGCAAGCTGCACAGTGTGACCAAAAATAAATGAATAAAAAAATTAATTAAAATTTAAACCACAGAGTATTTTGTAGCAAATAGAACTTGGAAAATATTTTGTTCCTTCCTTTTACTAAATATCAAAAAGAAAGTCCAATTTCCCCCATTGTTATAACTAGTCTTTCTAGAGCTGGGACTAGAAATCTAGGCCTCCTAACTTTTTTATTCTGATAATTTTTCTCTACAATTCACTGTGCCATATTAACTCAATTATTTTGAAACATTAGCCAAATTAGCCATTAGAGTAAAACAGTAGCCAAGTGATTATGAATTTGTCATTATCTCTATTATTCCTCAGAATGATATTACCTTGTTGAAAATATCATTTAAATATCTAAAAAGTAATAAATATGAAATTATTTTTGAAAGTATTATTTTTTAAATTTAAATATATATTAAAAAATTTTACAATGTTGTGTTGGCTTCTGCCATATAACAACACAAATCAGCCATAATTATGCACATATACCCACTTCTCTTGTGGCTCAGCTGGTAAAGAATCTGCCTGCAGTGAGGGAGACCTGGGTTTGATCCCTGGGTAAGGAAGATTCCCCTGGAGAAGGGAAAGGCTACCNCAATATCCAAAAAAAAAAAAAAAGGTTCTTTCTCAGGAAAGAACCTTTGAAAATGCAGGGAATTTGCCATTTATTTTTTTTAATATAGTTTTTTTTTCTTCTTTTATTTTATTTTATTTTTATTTTTTTATTTTTTACTTTACTTTACAATACTCTATTGGCTTTGCCATACATTGACATGAATCCACCACAGGTAATGAAGGATATTCCATTTGTCCTCTTCTCCTTCTATTTCTTCTTCCCCCCAAATAGAGCAGAAGGTACAAGACAGCAACCTACTTTTACTTCACTATTGTAGAATTCTTAAAAAGAAAACACTACTGATAAGTGGTACTTAATGTTACAAGCATTTTTGTAAAAATGTGATACTTTTATTTCAATAACTTTTACATTGGAAAATAGCTTTCATTTTTAAATGCCTTAAAAATAAAATTCATTTGATAATTTCAAGTTCTGAAAAACAGAAATTGATAAGAAAAATGATTATACAAAGTGAATGCCACACAGAAATATTTTTAAGACATTCATTTCCTTTTTTCTTAACACAGATTTTCCAAAGTATAAGGTTCTGTGTTCCCCAGAGCTAAGATGACTCAATATCTCAATTTGGCCCAGGAAGCTAAAGTTTTTATACTCCATATTTTAGGAAATGTCCAGGTCAGAGCATATTACTCCAGAAACAAGTACTGTATATATCTTCTAGTGAGATATCTGAGATGGCCTCATTTTTGTGCTGGTTCGTAATGCAATTCATGATTCCTTGTACTTTGCCACAAATGGTTTAGTTTCTCTTCTAAGACTCATTCAGTCCCAAGGGTTTGATTTCATTTTGTATGGGGGGATCCTGGATTCCAGATAAGTTCAGGATCTGAAGATACTTCTTTTTTTCCTTTTCTTATATCAAGACTACATGCTTAACTCAGAATATATTGATATTTAAGACAAATAGATTCAGTTAATCTTCTATTTACTGTTTCAGGAAGCCTGTTTCCCTGACTTTGCATTTCTCTGAGGAGTCTATTTTCATTTCCTCCTGATGTGTTGAAAAGAAGGAACAGGCCTTATTTAATTGATTTACTGAAGCCTCCTCATTTTGGTGAATTAATCAAGCATTGTGAGAAACAGATAAGGAATGACTTTTGGGGAACAGTGTCACATATAAAGATTAAGGATCTTTGTCTATCACAAGAGCTGCTTTTAAATGGTGACAAATGAGTGTGAGCTTGGTGGTTTATGATTAGTTTCTACTGATTACTTGTTTTCAATGATTTTTTTGACCAGTTTTAATTGCTGAGCAACAAACACGTAGGAACAACATGTAGGTGAGCAAGGACGGACTGCTTTGGCAAGTATTTATAAATATGCTTTAGACCACCCCTAACCTGTACTGAGACGGCAAAACCATCTGTCTACAAGGCAGGAGACCTGAGTTTGATACCTGGGTCAGGAAGATCCCCTGAAGAAAGAAATGGCAACCCACTCCAGTACTCTTGCCTGGAAAATTCCATGGATGGAGGAGCCTGGTGGACCAGTCCATGAGGTTGCAAAAAGTCGGACACGACTGAGCAAATTTTCACTTTCACAACCAGTACTACTGAAAGAGGGACTCGATTATCAGACAGAGGGAATCTTTATGTGCTCTGGTCCCTCAGGTATCTATGTGATTTCCCTACCAGGAGTGCAAAAAACCAGGTTTAACTTTGAGTTTCTTATAGTATTGGCAAGTGCTATCAGACCAGCAGCCTCAAACTTAAATCACTATTTTGTTTTTGACTTTTTTCAGGACTATAGGAAGGAACTGTAATATAAGCTAATCTCTTAGATCCATGTAGCTTTTTTGTAGGCAAATAAATTTCGAGCACTCGCATGCAAATACAAAGTCAAATGCAAACTCAGGGAAACAGGCTTCCTGAAACAGTAACTAACAGATTAACTGAATCTCTTTGTCTTAAATATTGATGCCTTCTGAGTTAAGCATGTGGTCTTGATATAAAAATAGAAAAACAGAAGTATCTTTATATCCAGATTTTTTCTGGAATCTGGGATTCCTCTGTAAAAAATGAAGTTACCTCTAGTTAAATAGCTGCATAAACTCTGAATATGGCCTTAGGGGTGCTGTCACTTAATCTTGCCCAACTCTCTGTGATCCCATGGACTACTATAGCCCACCAGGCTTCTCTGTCCATGGAATTTTCCAGGCAAGAATACTGGAGCAGCTTGTGATTTCCTACTCCAGATGGCTTTAGATAGCAGACATCAAAATTTTCATTATCCACAACTTTCTTATCCCTTCATCTGCTGATGCACATCTAGGTTGCTTCCATGTCCTGGCTATTATAAACAGTGCTGCAATGAACTAGGGTGGGATGATTTGAGAGAATGGCATTGAAACATGTATAATATCATATATGAAATGAGTCGCCAGCCCAGGTTCAATGCATGACACTGGATGCTTGGGGCTGGCGCACTGGGACGACCCAGAGGGATGGTACGGGGAGGGAGGAGGGAGGAGGGTTCACGATGGGGAACACGTGCATACCTGTGGTGGATACATGTTGATGTATGGCAAAACCAATACAATATTGTAAAGTAATTAACCTCTAATTAAAATAAATAAATTTATATTTAAAAAAATTTTTCATTATCCACAGAATAGAAAAATAGTAGCGCAGAAAAAAGAAATGTTAGGCAATGGGGCCTATTAGAAAATGTGATATGTTTTGGTAGAAATCAATAAGCAATTTATTTAAATTATTGAAAATCAAAGACAAAGAAAATTTTAAGATGTGACTATAATAATCTTGAAATCTATTTTGCCTAAAAATCAAGAAATAATTGTGGTGATCTGAATTTTAAAATGTTATTTGTGTCAGACTAGAAATGAAGAGAAGATAAAATAAAAGTGAAATACTGTTTATCCTTATTTACCTTTCTTAAATTACAAAATTTGAGAACACAAAGAGTTAGAGTAACTGAGATAAAATAGTTTTCTTGATGTTGAAAGTATAAACTACTTTGAAAAGATAACTTGAATTTATATTTTTAAGTTGAATTTACAGTATTGTAATTTCATCCTTGTAAATACCTAAGAAAAGCCTAATATATGTGTGCCTGGAGGCATCTAAATTACAGGATCATTGAATAGTATTGTATTCAAAGAGCATACTGGAACCAAGTCAGACTGATCCACTGGATAATCATAGAATAGAAAACTCACACAGTTAAAAATAATAAGCAGAGTGGATTCTTTACCACTGAACCACCTGGGAAGCTCCTGAATAATTGTACAGCAGTGAAAATGAAAGGGCAACCTAAATGAATAAAGTAACAGATATTGTGTTAAGAAAAAAGTCATGTATATATATAACACAAGGTAGGCCATGGCAAACCTCAAATTCAAAAGTAATTCAGGGATTACTTTTGGGAATGATAGAATAGGACTCTTTTAAATGAGTCATCTCCTTGCATCAGGTGGCCAAGGTATTAGAGTTTCAGCTTCACCATAAATTTTTCCAATGAACACTCAGGACTGATCTCCTTCAGGATGGACTAGTTGGATCTCCTTGCAGTCAAAGGATTCTCAAGAGTCTTCTCCAACACCACAGTTGAAAAGCATCGTTCTTCAGCGCTCAGCTTTCTTTATAGTCCAACTATCACATTCAAACCTGACTAGTGGAAAAACCATAGCCTTGACTAGATGGACCTTTGTTAATGAAGTAATGTCTCTGCTTTTTAATATGCTGTCTAGGTTGGTCATAACTTTCCTTCCAAGAAGTAAGCGTCTTTTAATTTCATGGCTGCAATCACCATCTGAAGTGATTTTGGAGCCCAAACAAATAAAGTCAGCCACTGTTTCCATTGTTTCCTCATAAATTTGCCATGAAGTGATGGGACCGTATGCCATGATCTCAGTTTTCTGAATGTTGAAACTTAAGTCAACTTTTTCACTCTCCTCTTTCACCTTCATCAAGAGGCTCTTTAGTTCTTCACTTTCTGCCATAAGGGTGGTGTCACTGCATATCTAAGATTATTGATATTTCTTCCAGCAATCTTCATTCCAGCTTGTGCTTCTTACAGTGTTTCTCATGATGTACTCTGCATATAAGTTAAATAAGCCTAGTGACAATAAACAGCATTGACTTACTCCATTTGCTATTTGGAACCAGTCTGTTGTTCCATGTCCAGTTCTAACTGTTGCTTCCTGACCTGCATATAGGTTTCTCAAGAGGCAGGTCAGGTGGTCTGGCATTCCCATCTTTTTCAGAATTTTGCACAGTTTATTGTTATTGACACAGTCAAAGGCTTTGGCATAGTCAATAAAGCAGAGATAGATATACTTCTGGAACTCTCTTGCTTTTTCAATGATCCAGCAGACATTGGTTGATCTCTGGTTAATGCAAAACCAATACAATACTGTAATTAACCTCCAATTAAAATTAAAAAATTATATTAAAAAATATGGCTTTTCTAAAACCAGCTTGAACATCTGGAAGTTCATGGTTCAAGTACCACTGAAATGTGGCCTGGAGAATTTTGAGCATTACTTTACTAGCATGTGAGATGAGTGTAATTGTGTGATGGTTTGACATTCTTTGGAATTGCCTTTCTTTGAGATGGAATGAAAACTGATCTTTTCTAGTCATGTGGCCCCTGCTGAGTTTTCCAAATTTGCTGACATATTGAGTGCAGCACTTTCACAGCATCATTTTTCAGGATTTAAAATAGCTCAACTGGAATTCTATCACCTCCACTAGCTCTATGTATAGTGATACTTTCTAAGGCCTACTTGACTTCACATTCCAGAATGTCTAGCTCTAGGTAAGTGATCACATCATTGTGATTATCTGGGTCATGAAGATCTTTT
>SJYV01032100.1:586719-639499 GCA_006410875.1 Neotragus pygmaeus | reverse complement strand
TACTAGCATGTGAGATGAGTGCAATTGTGCGGTAGTTTGAGCATTCTTTGGAATTGCCTTTCTTTGAGATGGAATGAAAACTGATCTTTTCTTGTCATGTGGCCCCTGCTGAGTTTTCAAAATTTGCTGACATATTGAGTGCAGCACTTTCACAGCATCATTTTTCAGGATTTAAAATAGCTCAACTGGAATTCTATCACCTCCACTAGCTCTATGTATAGTGATACTTTCTAAGGCCTACTTGACTTCACATTCCAGAATGTCTAGCTCTAGGTAAGTGATCACATCATTGTGATTATCTGGGTCATGAAGATCTTTTCTTATACAGTTCTTCTGTGTATTCTTTCCACTTCTTCTTAATATCTTCTGCTTCTGTTAGGTCCATACCATTTCTGTCCTTTATTGAGCCCATCTTTGCATGAAATGTTCCCTTGGTATCTCTAATTTTCTTGAAGAGATCTCCAGTCTTTCCCATTCTATTGTTTTCCACTATTTCTTTGCACTGATCACTGAGGAAGGCTTCCTTATCTCTCTTTGATATTCTCTGGAACTCTGCATTCAAATGGATATATCTTTCCTTTTCTCCTTTGTTTTTGCTCCTGTTCTTTTCAAAGCTATTTGTAAGGCCTCCCCAGACAGTCATTCTACTTTTTTTGCATTTCTTTTCCATGGGGATGGTCTTGATCTCTTTCTCCTGCACAATGTCATGAACCTCCATCCATTGTTCATCAGGCACTCCGTCTATCAGATATGTCCCTTAAATCTACTTCTCCTTTCCACTGTATAATCATAAGGGATTTGATTTAGTAATACCTGAATGACTTAGTGGTTTTCTCCACTTTCTTCAATTTAAGTCTAAATTTGGCAATAAGGAGTTCTGAGTCACATTCAGCTCCCAGTCTTGTTTTTGTTGACTGTATAGAGTTTCTCCATCTTTGGTTGCAAATAATATAATCAATCCGATTTTGGTGTTGGCTATCTGGTGATGTCCATGTGTAGAATCGTGTCTTGTGTTGTTGGAAGAGGATGTTTGCAATGACCAGGGCATTCTCTTGGAAAAACTCTATTAGCCTTTTCCCTGCTTGATTCTGTACTCCAAGGCCAAATTTGCCTGTTATTCCAGCTGTTTCTTGACTTCCTACTTTTGCATTCCTGTTCCCTATAGTGAAAAGGACATCTTTTGGGGGTGTTACATCTAAAAGGTTTTGTAGGTCTTCATAGCACCGTTAAGCTTCAGCTTCTTCAGCATTACTGGTCAGTGCATAGATTTGGATTATCATAATATAGACTGGTTTGCCTTTGAAATAAACAGATCATTCTGTTTTGAGATTGCTTCCAATTACTGAATTTTGGACTCTTTTGTTGACTATCATGGCTACTCCATTTCTTCTAAATGATTCCTGACCACAGTAGCAGATATAATGGACATCTGAGTTAAATTCACCCATTCCAGTCCATTTTAGTTCGCTGATTCCTAGAATATTGACATTCACTCTTGCCATCTCATGTTTGACCACTTTTAGTTTGCCTTGATTCATGGACTTAACATTCCAGGTTCCTATGAAATATTGCTCTTTACAGCATCAGACCTTGTTTCTATCACCAGTCACATCCACAACAAGGTGTTGTTTTTGCTTTGGCTCCATCCCTTCATTCTTTCTTATTTCTCCATTGATCTCCAATATCATATTGGGCACCTACCGAGCTGGGGTGTTCATCTTTCAGTGTCCTATCTTTTTGCCTTTTCATACTGTTCATGGGGTTCTCGAGACAAGGATACTGAAGTGGTCTGCCTTCCCTTCTCCAGTGGACCACATTCTGTCAGACCTCTCCACCATGACCGTCTGTTTTGGGCGGCCCCACACAGCATGGCATAGACAAGTATTGTTGACATTAATGGGCTCCTCTGGTGGCTCAGACAATAACAATTTATCTGGAATGCAGAAGACCTGGGTTCGATCCTTGGCTTCCAAAGTTACCCTGGAGAAGAGAATGGCTACCCAGTTCAATATTCTTGACTGGCGAATATCCAGGACAGAGGAGTCTGGCAATCTAAAGTCCATGGGGTTGCAAAGAGTCAGAAACAAGTGAGCGAGTAAGCACCCACATGAGTTGACATTAATTAATATTCATCTTGGACAATGTATTTGTGACTATTAATCCTATCATAAAAAATGTCACTTTTAGAAAATATTAATAAAGTTCCATTATATATAGCAATGAAGTTTATATATATATTAATAACAAGGATTTTGATTAGTCCAGTCTTATGCATTTGAGTTTCAAGGGGAGTGCTGGGTCGGGCAAATATATAAACAAAAGAAACCAAAAAGGAAAGAAAAGAAAAAGGACAAATTTCAAATTAACCAGACAGAAGTTTGAAGATTAAATAATGAGTGAGCAGTGTCCCAGATGGATAAAACGATATTTGATTAAGAAATAAAGGATATACTATATGGGCATATACATAGCAACTTCCATGCATTATAGCAATTCCACCCCTCCCCCATGTTACTGGGTAAAACATTGGCATTGAAAGTTCACACAACTATGCAGTGGGAGAGTTTGTGCATTTCACCAGTATATAATCATAAGATAAGAGCTGCCAGAGTGTGTTATTGAAAAAAAAAAATCTTAGAAAACAAAAATAAAGTCGAAGGAAAGAATGAGGTGAAGTCGCTAAGTCGTGTCCCACTCTGCGGCCCCATGGACTGTATGTAGCCTATCAGGCTCCTCCGTCCATGGGATTCTCCAAGCAAGAGTGCTGGAGTGGATTGCCATTTCCTTCTCCAGGAGATCTTCCCGACCCAGGAATCGAACCCAGGTGTCCCACATTGCAGGTATATACTTTACCGTCAGAGCCACCAGGAAGATCTTACTAATAATACCCTTTAAATTGTGCCAGTCTTTCATAAAGGGAAAACTGAGACGTGTTAAGAATCCAAAATCTGAATCAAACCCTCCTAAAACTATTAGGGGAGTAAATGAAAGAGATAAGAGCACATCTCTTAACTTCATATTGACTTCCTATCATAGGAGATGAATATACTCTCCATGTCTCAGAACTCCAAAAAACAGGAGTGACCATACTTTAGGAACTGAAACGCCCTCCAGGGAGCATGGGAAGCTGAGAACCCTGTGCGTGTGCAAGCCTGCTTAGTCGCGTCTGACTCTTTGCAACTCCATGGCCTGTAGCCCACCAGTCTCCTTGGTCAATGAGATTTTCCAGGCAAGAATACTGGAGTGAGGTGCTATTTCCTCCTTTGGTGTTATCTTTCCCAACCCATGGTTGAACCCCAGTCTCTTGAGTCTCCTGCGTCTCCTGCATCGGCAGGTGAATGCTTTACCACTGCACCAGCTGGGAAACCCCGAGAGCACTGGAGTCAGTTTAACTAATGTGATCTTCTAGCTTTTGTAAGGGCCTTTTTAGGGGAAACACTAAACTGCCCCTCAGTGGGAGATTAGCACATCCTGATGGATCATGTGCTTATTGGTTAGACCCAGTGCATTAAAAGAAAACCTTGGGGGATAGAAAGAAGCATCTTTATTTCCGTGTCTCCAGGTTTTCATGTGGGGGGATTCCTGTGATGGATATTCATGACCTCTCTCCTTGCTCCTTATTGAATACTCTCCTTGCTCCTTATTTAATACTCTTATTTAATACTCTAACAGATAATCTCCTGGGCTCTAGTTCCACTAATTTCAGGAAACTGGAAGTATGGTTACTGTAAGTAAAGCAGTTCCTAACTTGATTGTACCTAAAGCAGTAAAGTTGAATTGTGCACTTAATACTGGCTAAAATGGCAAGTTTTATGCTATGTATATTCTACCACAAAAATTAATTAGTTAGCAAATTTAAAAAATCTTACTGGATGAAGCAATGAATGGACTTTCTAGCACATTAATACTATGTGAAGGCTATGAAGTCATCAGTGTGTAGCTTTTGTTGCAAACATCGCAGGTTCATCCTGTGTAGTAGTTTCCTCCTGAGAGCTTTCACACACACACACACACACACACACACACACACACACACACACAAAAGCCTTTCAAAAAATCTTTTGTGAGGCTATGATTGCATTGCCTTTTTTTATAGCCAGTTAGTTGAAAAGGAAAAGAGAAAGCAGCACTATCATCTACCTTGTTCTAAAAATTAGTAATCAGCACATTGAAATATTCTTCAAAGTTAATTTTATAGCATTTTCCCAATAAAAGTTTAGATTATTCACACCTAAGTATGAAAGTAATAAATATGCTTTTTGGAAATTTTCTCATGTTTTACCCCTCATGCAACTGCTACTTAAAAACACTCTTACAATTCTCTGACCAGAACTGGGTTTCAGCCGTACAAGATAGCCAGACATAACTTAGAGTAGAACTTTTCAAAACGAATGCACAGGTTAGATACCAACTCTGTGATCTAATGCCTGATGCTCTAATGTGGAGCTGATGTTATAATAATAGAAATAAAATATACAATAAATTAATGCAGTTGAATCATTCTGAAATCACCATCTGCCTATGGAAACATTGTCTTCCATGAAACCAATCCCTGATGCCAAAAAGATTGGGTACTATTCTAAAGAATGTTTGATGTGAATAAGAAGTAATAACTTAGCAAATCAATTATAAATAAAAGTGGAAAATGATATTTAGTTTTGTTTTTTCTATCTTATGCAAGCTTTCCATTAAACAGGGGAGATGTTTGACAATATATGAAATGAGACATACTCCAAAAATTCATTATAACTTTATAATTACTATTTTTATTTTTATATGTATTAATATTCATCTTTGAGGTTATGCATGTGTGTGTGCTTCTCCAAAGTCTAATCCAAAGTTATCTTTAACTCTATCTAATAGCAAAAAAGAGACATGCTGTTTTTATGTGATGCTATTTATCTATCTGAATAAAATGCTGAATTCAGATAAAAGCTGAAGATATCAGTCTTTTTAAAAATGGGAAGTAATCTTTTCTTCCTCCAAATAAAATTGAACTATAACATTCTTCTTATCTTTCTAGGTGTCCGTGTTGCCTAAAGACTGGAAGTTAAATTTAAAAAGTAGGCAGAAGTTTATATCTAGAAAGTGACATTTTCACTGTAATAGTTATCATTATTGTAATGCTGGTAAAGTCCAATCAATGATAAATGTCAAAATCATAAGTGGATATACTGTGAGCTGTCTGAGGGCTAAGAATCATGGAGAGAAATCTACTGTGAAGAGGTTAAAAAAAGGAAAATAATGATTGCTCTTTTCTAGGGAATATACTCTAAAGACAAATGACAAAGGTGTGCATTAAAGAGCCAAATTTAAAAAGAGTAGAATAAAGTAGAGTATTTTAATATGTTTTCTACTTTTCCAACCCGTGTTTCACTAAGATTAATAGTACCATTTAAAATTACAATACGACTGTATATGAGTTGTGACAGTGGGTATAGGTGAATTGCAGGAAAGTGAAATAAAATGAAATTGAATGTTAAGCAAAGGTAATTAAAGTGAGAGTTTACACATGTCAAGAACTTTAAATATAATATCATCTTTAATATCACCTTGTATTCCATTACAGGTATTATTAACCCCAAATTCAAATGAACAGCAACAGAAAAAATTTAAAGAAGTTAAGTAATTTGCAAAAGGTTTATGACTTACAATGATAATAAAACACCAAGTGCTTGCTTATTCATTGACTCTCTGTAGCGCCTCCTCCTGGATAAATGAGGTAAAGACTGTTGTAGGCATTTTTATTTCCTCTGTGACACTGAGTTCACTTGGGAAAAGTCTCAGGGAAAAAAAGTGTATAATATAAACTCAGAGGTTTTAGAATACCGGCCAAAGGTCTATGAGTTTGTTGAATTTTTAGTCTTGGCTGAATTGTGGCTGAGTAAGCAGGAGGGTATGAGAGTTCAGTTGAGGTTAAAAAGGACCATATGGCATATCACCAGAGGAGCTTACAGCCTCAAGTCCTCTGAGAACCTGTGCAACTAAGAACTTAGGTTCATAGAGTTAATGGACAGACAGAACTTTAAGTAATGTGTTGGGAGAAGTACAGTTAGGTCCCTTTGGGATTGTGAGGTTACAGAAAGCGAAGGCAGTGTTCCAGAATCTGCCATCTGTAGGTCACGTTGACCTTCCTGCTCAGAGGCCCTTGTGAAGGGCATATGCTGTGCATACATATTGAGCATTCTTCTGGAGCAGGGTTTAAAGAAAAGGATCTCCTTTCCTTCTTTCCTGAGTCATTGGAGTGACTGAACCGTTGCAAAATAAGATGTGAGAAATAACTTTAATAGAAGGTCATGCATTTTAAACTTTAAAAAGTCTAAAGAAATAGAGGAGAGTCAAGCTCATTGCCCAGGATGCAAGTTAAAGTAGACACAGAGATGCAGGTCCCAGATGCCCCCTAAGGAAAGATTAGCTTACAGGTCTAGGAAGTCAGGCAGTAGACAGACTCCAGCTGTCAGCTCCTTTAGGACCTTGTCTGCACTTCAGAGAGCTACCTTTCCAAGGGCTATATCCTTCTGAGGAGCCTGAATCCAGTGGGTTTTCAGGTAGGAGATCTAAAGAATTGGCAATTTCAGCTCAGTGTGGACTTTCCTACCAGCAGTCTTCACCCCAGAGCTCCTGCGATTGGCTCAGGCTTTTCAGGCCTCTGAATGCAATTTAATTCCTTCCCCTGCCAAATCCTATGTCTCTCTTTTCACAAGGGTGGATTCTTGTTAAATATTTGGCTCCATCTCAAATCTGTCTCTGGGAGACCCAGCGCATGCTGGCAGCTCTCACCTCCATAGGCTTCCCAAGTGGTGCTAGTGGTAAAAAATTGCCTTGCAATGCAGAAGGCTTAAGAGACATGGGTTCGATCCCTGGGCCAGGATGATCCTCTGGAGGAGGAAATGGGAACCCACTCCAGTATTCTTGACTGGAGAATTCCATGGACAGAGGAGCCTCACAGGCTACAGTCCATGAGTTCACAAAGGGTTGGACATGACTGAAATGACTTAGCATGCACTCACCTTCAGAGGAGGTGGAGCTGGAGATGGTGGGAGCTGGAGATGGTGAGGCTAGGAAAGAAGCCAGGTGTGAGACAGAGCTTAGTTATCATCACTGCCTATTGAGTGCTGGTGCAGATCCCACAGTGATGCAGCAGAAGCCTTGAGGGTTGGCTGTGGACTGGATTTGTTCCCTGTAAGTGTGTGCACTATCAGCAACCAGCACCAGGATTCCCACACCAGAGGGGAGGAGCACCGAAGCTAGTGAGTTCCCTGTAGGGTCTCAGCTCGTGACTTAGCACAGGTTGTGGGGAGCTGGCCACAGACAGTGGTCCAGGCCAGAGTCCAATATGCCACCTGTGGGGGCATCAGTCATGTGCCTCCACGTCCCCTTGTACCTCATGGACAACTGATGACCTCGCCCACACTTTGCTGGCCTTGTATTGTTGTAGAGCCACACNGTTTTTCCAGTGGTCATGTATGGATGTGAGAGTTGAATTGTAAAGAAAGCTGAGCGCTGAAGAATTGATGCTTTTGAACTGTGGTGTTGGAGAAGACTCTTGAGAGTCCCTTGGACTGCAAGGAGATCCAACCAGTCCATTCTAAAGGAGACCAGTCCTGGGTATTCATTGGAAGGACTGAAGCTAAGGCTGAAACTCCAATACTTTGGCCACCTCATGTGAAGAGTTGACTCATTGGAAAAGACCCTGATGCTGGGAGGGATCAGGGGCAGGAGGAGAAGGGGACGATAGAGTATGAGATGGCTGGATGTCATCACTGACTCGATGGACATGAGTTTGTGTAAACTCTGGGAGTTAGTGATGGACAGGGAGGGCTGGCGTGCTGCAATTCATGGTGTTGCAAAGAGTCAGACACGACTGAGCAACTGAACTGAACTGAACTGATTCAAAGAAATAAAAGAAATAGAGTTCGTGATAGGCCTAGAACATTTTTACTATACATAAATCGCAGAAACAAATATCTGCATTTAAATTAGTGATAGAATGTTAATTAGTTATTTATTAATTAATAAGCTAATTACTAATAAGTTAATTAGTTGTCTAGTAGATCTTAGGAAAACACTCAGAACACATCACGGTGAGTTTAAAGATGATGACTGAGAGAAAAAGTAGAAGAAAAAGATGATGGTTGAGCCAAGCAGATGGAATGATAACACGGATATGTATCTAAAGGAACACGAGAAGGTGAAGAAAAGTGATAGGGAAGAAAATCTGTATCAAATAGAAAGTGATTTCATGTTTATCTATAAATATAGAAACTTTTGTCAAGGAATGCAGAAAACGTGTTCTCATAGTGAAATATGACAGTGATCTCTGAGTTGAAAAGTAAAACAATCTTCACTTTCAGAACACTAAGAGTAAAGGCATACTTTTTACACACACACACACGTGTGTGTGTGTGTATATCATGGTAATAATTGAATGTTTTAAGATAAATGATGACGTCTAAGAGTCATTTAGATGACTCTTAGATTTCTTCCTTGGTGGCTCAGATAGTAAAGCGTCTGCCTGCAATGTGGAAGACTCCGGTTTGATCCCTGGGTTAGGAAGATCTCCTGGAGAAGGAAATGGCAACCCGTTCCAGTATTCTTGCCAGGAGAATCCCACGGATGGAGGAGCATGGTAGGCTACAGTCTATGAGGTTGCAAAGAGTCGGACAAGACTGAGTGACTTCACAAGAATCATTTACAAAGTTAAAACTTCAACAATTAGCAATTTGACCTTAGAAAGTCACATAATCTTTTCAGCCTTAATTTACTCATTTGAATAGTGGGAATAACACTATTGATTCTAACTTTAAAAGTAGGTTATTCACAATAAAAAAGAAGCTATACTATTTTGAAGTGACTAAAGAAAATGTAGAGGAAATGATAAATATGAGCTACTTGTTAGTAACATTAATGATTCAAAAATTTAAAATGGCATTCTTTATCTCTCTCCATTTAATCATTTTTTTCAAATATTAGAGTGTTCATCAATATGAAAAAAAATAAAATTATTGGAAACTATTGGAAAGAAATGTGTAAAAGTGAGTGAATGACAGTTTTTTTTTAATCCTCATTTCCATTAAAGTATTCTAACTGTATTTAAATGATGCTATTATGTCAATTAAAATGCTATAATAGAGTACAAGTTCAAGTTCAAAAACTGCTTTCAAGTATAAGAATTACCAATGATGAAGATGGGTGGTTTCAGGTTGTTCTGACCTTCTTAGAATTAGATCTAAACAAAGAAGTCTTTCAGCTTTGGAGACATCATATAAAATTGTCACTGTTCTTGACTGACCTGAGTTCTATGGAGGTGAATATGGGGGATATTAATGATTTTGAAAATTGAGACTAAGCATAAATCTTCCTGTTTGTTAAGCTTTGTATAAGCCACCTTAAATCTTCAGGACCTAGCAGTTATCAGTAAATCAAAAAATGAAATAATTGCAAACTCAAAATTTTGGAACAGAAATGGGAAAGAAAAAAATTTGTTTTTGCATTTTTTACAATGCATATTACAGATTTAAACTCCAAATAGTTTATATAATATAGCATATAATATTTAAAGAAAGTGTTTTCAGGCAGAAAAAAAATCAATATATAAAATTCAATGATTCTTCAAAGGACAGATCCTTTTAAACCCAAATTATTGTATTCAAGCACATAATGAGTCTTTCTAATGAAAGCAGCTATATGAGTATTTTTTTTAACATTGGTCACAATTATGCTGTAGGCTTGATGAGAAACCTTTACGACCTCTGCCCCACTGAATGCCNGACAGATCCTTTTAAACCCAAATTATTGTATTCAAGCACAGAATGAGTCTTTCTAATGAAAGCAGCTATATGAGTATTTTTTTTAAAACTTTTATTCCCCAAAGAGGTTAAAATAAATTTGGCCCACCTTAGTCAAGGTTACAACTTCCTTAAGGCTTATCTTCTAACAGAATCATTTACCTGTCTGTTAGCAACTTTTGTCTGGGACTTTTCTGCTTCCTCAGAGTCCCCGGTCCTGTCTGTAAGTCAATAAATGATCTGATACCCAATTATTTGCACTTTTAAAAACACAGAATAAACTCAACTATAATTGGGTCACAATTAGATACAAAATTAATAAAGCTTTTAAGATTTTTGGTTTATAGGTGGCTCTCTAAATAGTAAGCCTTTACAACGTTACCTGACTTCCACTGGAAAGCACTGCGAATGGGTTGTCAGAGAGGACAGAGACAGTTCCCTGGGCCGGTATCTCAAAGAAAGAACAGAGATTTCTCATTAACCAGACATCTTATCCAGAAGCAGAGATTAACTGACTATACTTTCAATGTAAATAGCACAAAACATTCAATATTTCTGTGTTCCCCAAGATTGTGTTCAATCACGGTCAGTATTGAATAGCTAATTCCATACTGTATTGCTAATTCGCTATGTTTTATTATACCCAAATGTGTTGATGAGATAAAGCTGAATTCATTTCCTGCCATGGTAACAGAGAATATTACCTCAGCAGAGGGGGAAGAGATGTTGATTGAGATTTTAAAGTTTGACTTTAGGTAGATCATTGTATGTGACGGCTTGGTTAGAATCAGGTAAGAATTATAATAAAATTGTTTACAACTGTGGACATAGAAAAGAGAGAATTTTGAGGGAAGTAGTACAAAAGGTCTTGACATGTATCTTTCAGTAAGTTCTTGGAATGAAAAATAAAACACTTGGTAACTGCTGTCTTCTAGGCAAGAGTTGTCTGTAATACTAACATGAAGTTGATGAAGTCAGCAGAGGAGGAAAGGCGTGTTAATGTAGACAGTAAGCTGTGCAATGGAGTCTCAGTTCTCAGCAGGAAATCCCCACAAAACAATATCAAAACTGATGAAGCAAGACAAGAAAGCAGACACCAGAACAGAGAAACAGCAGGCTCAATGAAGAGCAACATTTGAACACAAAGAAAAACAAAATGATAAGATTGGGTCTTAAAGGAACTATGGCTTTAAACACACACAGACAGAGTAATTTTTTTTTTTTTAATTCATAGACTAAATAGCAAGATGGATATTGCTGAAAAGTAAACTAACAGGCACATGAAGATTGCTCCCAACGGAATAAGGCATTGTAAAGTATGAAAAAAGATGTAAGAAATTTAGGAAAATCATGTTAATTTCCAACATCCAAATTGCTTGAATGCCAGAAAGAGAATACTATGGAATCAATGATTCAAAAATCAGTTTCTAATACTCAGTATGGTGAACATAGACATCAATATTGTATTTTAATCATCAAACTGGATAAGACTGGATCTTAATTATCCTCAAAAAAGAAATGCTGATTATGTGATGCTATAGAAATGCTAAGTATTGGTACAATGGCCATCATATTATGATACATAAATGTGTCAAATCAACCTATTGTACACCTTAAATGTATACAATGTTATATGTAAAAAGATTCAGTTAAATATACAAATATTAATAGAAATAAAAAATAAGTTTCACCTAAGAAAGTTTTAAAATAGAATTAATTATACATTTGTATCCTAACCAACTATTTTGTTTTTAATCTCAAGCGAAAAACATTTAAAAGCTTACCTGGCCGCTTAGTGGTAAAGAATCCACCTGACAATGCAGGAGACACAGATTTGACCTCTGAGTCGGGAAGATCCCTGGAGGAGAAACAGGCAACCCACTCCAGTATTCTTGCCTAGGAAATCCCATGGACAGAGGAGCCTGGTGGGCTACAGTTCATGGGGTTGCAAAAGAGTCAGACATGACTGAGCGACTAGTAAACAACAACAACAACAAACATTTATTCTTCACAGGGCAATGTTCTGCTATTCATAAAAGCAGAAAAATATTTCAACTGCTGAGAAGCCCCTGAAATCATAGTCTCTGACAGTTCTAGAAAATGTCTCTTATTTATACAGTGAGCAAAATCTGTCAGAGATGATCCAATCTAGGATACAAGTCTCTTCTTCAACATTCCCTTAAGTCCAAGAGTGCTGAGAAACTCTTCATGTCTGAAAATCTGTGGAGGGGAAAGTCTATATGTCCCATAAAGTGAAAGAGTGCTCCCATTGTCTGGAATTCCCTCTTCTATGAGTGCACGAAGTAGACTGATGGCATGTCACTTGTCCCCAAACTTTACTTAACTTTTTAAACAGAATCTTTATCCAGTTAGATTATTTTCTGAGTAGTTGGGTTGAGTTATCCCAGTTAATTTTCATAATATTTTCCCAATAACATCCATGTTGCTTGTTATCACAAGATACATTGTTCCACACCTTTTATTTCTTTGTATATGTTGTTTAGTTGCTAAGTTATGTCCAACACTTTTGTGACCACATGAACTGTAACCTTCCAGTCTCCTCTGTCCATGAGATTCCCCAAACAATAATACTGGAGTGGGTTGCCATTTCCATATCCAGGGTATCTTCCTGACCCAGGAATCAAACCCATGTCTCCTGCATTGCTGATGGATTCTTTCTGTTGCAGGGAAATTTATTTCTACATCAGGATGTAAAATTCCTTGAGAAAGGTACTATTGAAACAGTTCCATTTTACTAAGGAAGGCGGGCATGTTTCTCCAAAGTGGTTATTCAGAAACATAAGTACCACCTGTCAATTGCTCATCACAGATGACACAAGATAGTTAGAATGCTTAGAATGCTATTTTGGGGCAGGAACCACTATTCTATCTTTGAGCAGGTAAAGAAAATCTTGCTAAAATGACTTTTTATTACCAGCTTCATCGTCTTTTTAGATTCATAAAGACTGTTAGCTATATTCAGAGGAAAAACAAGAGTCCTGGATGACTCTGGTACCCACCATTAAAGTCAGGCTTAGATAACATCTACTAATTTTGATCTGAATAAAATCATCTCATTTTATTCATTTTCATTTTGAACACTGACATAATACCTACCTTCATACAGTTTATCATAAAGGTTACATGTTAATGGGACAGAAGGTGATATATTCTATTTTTTTTCTTTCATCATTGTTAAATAAAAACAAATCTGATTTACTAAGAAAAAATTGTATTTGAAAGGAATATTGCAAGGGTGAAAAAGACTATTGTGATAGGGAGAACAATCTGATCATAAGGCTTTTGAGTATCTCAAAGGTTAGGAAAAGTTTTCTTTTATAGAGAGAAATGGACAAGGTTAAAAGGAACTGCATGAGGGGGAATGAGATGAAAGGGTGGCATGATCGGAAAGGAGATCAGAGAATGTTTCACTCTGAGGCCAACCTATTCTCAGGAAGGGCTGTTAAAGAAAAGTTGTATGCTGCCCAAAATTAGGGACCTGGAGAAGGAGAGAAACTTAGCCAAAATTTGTTTTGTTTTCTTTAACAAGCATTTGTTCTGACAGATCAGTGGGGACTTGCAGTTCGGCTTCTAATTAATGAAGCAAAGAATGAGAATCGGGAAGGTGTGGGTCTGGGTTTGTTACAAGAGTACAACCGGAACATCCATGATGCTTATCTAAATCATGTGGGGAAGAGAGGTTCATCACAGTACACCTTTTCCATGGAACACAAAAGGGTAGAGGATTTCTTAACTTTTGCTATTTTTCAGAATTACAGTGCTCAGATAAAATTCAGTACTGTCATCATAAAGAACATTTTAGATAGGCATCAGAGATGCTCAAAATATATCTTGAAATTTCAAAGCACAGTTCTATAAAAACACTTACAGTCATCTATGAGGTTAGAAGTAAAATATTTAGAAGTTCTTCTTTCAATAAAAGCCTAAATTGAGCTGCTACATTTATTGTTTTTTCTGAGGGGCACATGTATACATACAACAAAATAAAAATGGTGTCTGTTAGTATTTAAACCCCTGAAAACTATAATACTTCTATCTCAAAATGGTAATGTTTTTATGGATTGCATGTGATATAAGTTTTACCAACACAGAAAAATCTAGAACAGGTAGCCTGGGCTTCTATTTTCTCACTCAAAATGTAGCACATGAGTAGATGATTACTCCAAAGTTATATATAGTATACAACTCTTAAAATAATTATAAAATATGGAATATTATATAGAATATAGAGTGCCATTCTACAATAGGTTTTCCAAAATTTGAAGCTATAGATTTTGAGTTGGCCAGTCTTTCAATGCTGATTCTGCTGTTTGCTGCAGAATCAATAGCTTTGCCATTAGTTTTGTCACATTGGTAAGTTGTTAAGTCCTTTGTGCCTTATTTTCTACATCTTTAAATTGATTACTCCAATGCCCACTAACTTAAGAGAGCTTGGTAACATAAAATTGATTTATTGCATGTGGATTAAAGTGCCAGTAAAACAAAACACCAAAAATACAAGGGATACATTTTTGAATTAATAAGTTCCCTTATGAATGAATTCTGATAAGGATAATCAATACTTGATGCCTAAATAAGAACTGACAGAGCAAAGATGCTACAATTCTGAATCTACTCACCTAATAAACTCTCCCCTTGGTCTCACCTAATAAACTCTCCCCTTGGTCTGCCCATGTACCACATAAACTGTTCCTCATTGTTCAATTCTTTTTTTTTTTCCTAGAACAAAATCCAAAGGCATTCTATCTTCATATTTTTTAAACTTTATGAAATATTTGTTCTATTAGCACTAAAAATATGGCAGATACATGCAGTTTTAAAAGCTAATCATTTTCGTGTCACACCCCTAGAGTTTCTTCAACTAGTATAATAATAACTGGGCCATTATTCCTCTGAGAACTGAAAATGAATGTTCATAAATAATTGAGTTTCTAAAAGCCATAATAACAAGGACTTTAAATGTCACATTTACTTACCAAATTCACTCTTTTTTCTGCTATGTAATTTTAATATACCTTTATAGGTACTGTGAATGATTTCTTTCTATAGCTTTATCTCTGGAGAACAGTGATTTTTTTTTTTTATGTAACTGTCTGAAAGAAAAAATCTAGAGGAATCTTTGAGATTAATACTTGTGTAAGAGGTGCTATGATTCAATGCTGAGGAAGTTTTAGGCTTTATTAGTATCTTTGATAATAATATTGCACTGTTTAACAAGAATGTCAGGGGGCAATGGGGTGGACCTATAGTCATTTAAGAGTAATTGACAAGAAGGTTTGGGTGGCTCTCTTCTTCCTTGCATGTATGTTTCTGTCAGGGAGATTTCACTACTAGCATATTGTTGTTTGGTTGCTAAGTCATGTCCTACTCTCCCACAACCCCATGGACTGTAGTGCACCAGACTCCTCTGTCCATGGGATTTCCCACACAGAATACTGGAGTGAGGTGTCATTTCCTTGCCCAGTTGATCTTCCTGACCCAGTGATCAAACTCACATCTCTCGCACTGGCAGGTGGTTTCTTTACCAGCTGAGCGATCTGGGGAGCCCAACTAGAATATGTTGTTCATTGTTCAGCTTCTCTTTGTTGTTCATTGTTCAGTCACTCTTTGTGACCCCATGGACTGTAATCTGCCAGGCTCATCTTTTCTCCACTATCAGCTGGAGATTGCTCAAATCCATGTCCAGTGATTTGGTAATGCTATCTAACCATCTCATCCTCTGCTATCCTCTTCCTCTTTTGCCTTATTCTTTCCTAGCATCAGGGTCTTTTTGCATTAGATGGCCAAAGTAATGGATCCACAGCAACAGTCCTTCCAATGAATATTCAAGGTTGATTTCCTTTAGGATTTGATCTTGCACTCCAAAGGACTCTCAGGAGTCTTCTCCAGCACCACAATTCAAAAGCATCAATTCTTCAGAACTTGACCTTCTTTCAACTAGAGTATAGTACATCTTTTTGGCAGCAACAATATGAGTCTGTTAAAAAGTAAATTGGGCAATAACAGAGGAGAAAATGGGACTATTCAAGAACTGTCTGCAATTATCTGAGGGCACTAAGGAGAGCAAAGTGAAGCAGCTTCTGCTAAGGAAAGGATCAGCAGTTGTTGCCTACATGCAGTGAGAAATCAACATAACCATGTGGGCAAACATTTTAATACAGTACCCACTCTGCAACCTCAGCTCACCGTGTATTTAACCCCAGACAGAAACCATAGAGTCCAACAGACCGAAATCTCTGTCAACACTGTATGTAAAAAACCAACAAGCTTGTGATCTAGAGCCCTTGATAGCTGTTATTTTGGCTATTGTGTTATTTTCTACCTGCTCTCCCAATGTGGAGGTGAGGGCATTTTCAAAAAAGAAAAAAGGTAAAAGAAAATGCATGAGAATTAGTTTCTCCACATCATTTTTCTCTACCATGTGCCCGTTAAACATGAATTAAAGAAACCTCAGAGGCTCAGAGTTGAGCACAGAACTGCTGCTGAGCAGGAAAGCCTGAACGGAAAGGGAACTGGCCTGTAGGGGGAGCTCTCACACTCCACCAAACTTTGCTCCAAATTGGAAGCGATTTAGGCCTCAATCTTTTACATGAAGGTGTCTCTACAATTAAGCAGAGAGAAAGAAACTTCTTCCCACCCCATGACAACCCAGACAGAAACTAGCAGCCGGTCAGTGAGAGGTCTCCGTATTTTGAACTCCCAGCTTCCTCCACCGAACTCTGCCCCTCTCCACTGCCGGCGCTGTGCTTAGCCTCAGTTGTGTCCGACTCTGCGACCCTATGGACTGCTGCCCGCCAGGATCCTCTGTCCATAGGGATTTTCCAGGCAAGAATACTTGAGTGGGTTGCCATGCTCTCCTCCAGGGGGTTCTTCCCAACCCAGGGATGGAACCCAGGTCTCCCGCATTGCAGGCAGAATTTTTACCATCTGAGCCCCTAGTTAAGCCCAAGCCGGAGTGGGTATCCTATCCCTTCTCTGGGGGATCTTCCTGACCTAGGAATCCAACCAGAATCTCCTGCATTGCAAGCGAATTCTGTTACCAGCTGAGCTACCAGGGAAGCCCCTCAACTCCCTGCTTTACCCTTTAAAAACAAGCACCACCACCACCCGCCCCCCTCCCCCACAACCTCTTGTTCTAAGGATTTGCCTTTGATGTGCCATATCTGCATCTCCCTCTGGCTTTTTCTGAGTAAACTTGTTTTTGCTGGCAAAACAACTAGCTATTATATTATTAAAGTTGACACTTGTATAGGCAACAGAGAGCTACCCATCAGTCTCCACTTATAAAGTGTCCATAAGAGGTTTGTTTATAATATGCTTTGTGGGTTGGAATAATCAAAGGCTGTCTCTTATNCAAAACAACTAGCTATTATATTATTAAAGTTGACACCTGTATAGGCAACAGAGAGCTACCCATCAGTCTCCACTTATAAAGTGTCCATAAGAGGTTTGTTTATAATATGCTTTGTGGGTTGGAATAATCAACGGATGAAAGCCAAACCCTAGAGGTTAAACCTAAGTATGTTTATTGGATTCATAGCATTAAATTGTTGTTTTCACTCATAAAGTCAATGTCAAGTGCTTAAAACTTGCACACACACAAATATAAAATGGATATTTTTCCTCTTGAATGATGATATTTTTAATGTCCTCAACGATTACATTTCAGCTTATCATCATTTTTCAGATTAGTATACCAAGATTCAAAGAGGGTAAGTGAATTTCTAGAATTGTAACAGTTAAAAAATGCCTACCTCAGAGTATTGCAGTGTGAATTAATTAAACATGGATGACTTAAGAAGGCTTTTTAATGCTACTTGTCACATGGAAACTACTTAAGAGTGTTTGCTCTTATTATGACCCCTGTTTTCAGGAGATAGAATTGATCATCTTGAATTACAATGTTTGAAATGCCAGCTATGACTAAACTTTAACTGCCCTTTTAGGTAAAATGGAAATACTCCAGGATTCATTTGCATGTAGGTACTATGCACTTCCTGGAGTCATTTTGGCCATGAAAGCAGTGCTGTTAGAAGATAAGGCAGGACCACATAAGTCAAGGATGCCTAACCCCCAGAAACCTCAAAGGAACTTGATTTAGATTTGACCTGTGCTTGACAGCATAATTGGCATGAAACAGGCAAAGTCAAACCAATGGGCAGCCCAGGAGATGGAATGGGGATCCTGAGCGTGTTAGAATGGTCCCACAGAACACCCTGACTCAGCTCTGTCATTCCTGACATCTGGACATAAGCTGGCTTCAGGACTTGAGTCCAGGTTTACAAATGTCTTAAGTCAAAAGTAATGGAGGAGAAGCAACTGAAACCATGCTACATGTTTATTCTTATAATAACCTGGCATTGTCTTTTGATGTTTACAAAACATTTTTTGGAAAATATTATTTCAGTAATTTCCTATAACAAAGGGCAAATATATTTATTAAACAATCTAAATGTTAAAAAAAAATAGTATTAACAGGCAGATACAAATTCATGTATCTCCCCTGGCAAAGTCATTTCCAATCCCACTCCTCTTGAGAAAATAGAGTTGCAATGGTAAATCATGAAATTTGCAGGCTGGAAATTAGGTATACTGTCTCAGACAGTATGTTTATAAAGATACATGTTAATATTGTGGGATTCAGGGTTTGAAAATACCACTTTCAGCAGATGTGTTGGGTTGAGTGAGTGAGGAGTTGAAGGGCGCTTGCCCTGCTAAGAGCAATCGACTGCTCCCTAGTTCAAATGGTGGCTGATGCCTTAATGGTATTTCAAGATCTCCTGAAATTCTTCTAAAGCTAGAAATTCCAATTTCAACATGAATTCTCCATATTTAATGGTAGACAGTTAGTTCAATTTTATAAAAAACCATAACTCCAAGCATAATAATCCACCAATGGGATTCTGCTATGTACAAACCCTTTACCACTAACCAGTGGGAACTTTAAATCAGAAAATAGAAAGAGAAGTGGGAGAGTTTTATAGCAGCATTGGGGATGGGGGTAGTGGTGTGTGCATGTGTGAGTGATCGCTCAGTCACTCAGTTGTGTCCGTCTCTCTGCAACCCCATGGACTGTTGCCTGCCAGGCTCTCTGTGCATGGAATGTTATAGTCAACAGTACTGGAGTGGGTTGTCATTTCCTACTCCAGGGGATCTTCAGGACCCAAGAATTGAATCTGTGTCTCTTGCATCTCCTTCACTGACAGGCAGATTCTTTACCACTGAGACACCTGGGAAGCCCTAGGGGTAGGGGTGGGACAATATAAGTTATTTAAGCATTGAGGTGATGTTGTGGCTAGCACTTAGTCATGTGTAGTAGACACTAATCTTCCTCATTCTTTATCTCTACCAGTGAAACCACCCTGAATTGAAAGTGCTAGTCATTCTGTCCTTTCTGACTTTTTGTGACCCCATGATCTGTTGCCTGCTAAGCTCCTCTGTCCATGGAATTCTCCAGGCAAGAATACTTGAGTGAGTTGCCATTTCCTTCTCTAGGGATCTTCCAACCCAGGCACTGCAGTCAAATTCTTTACTGACTGAGCCTCCAGGGAAGCTGCTATATATATATATATGTATATATACACACACACCAAATGTGTTTAAGAACATTTTCAAGATATTACATTTTCAAGACTATTAATAGTTTAAAATTTGGAAGAATTTTTGAAGCTATTAGAAACTATTGAGTTGGCCAAAAATTTCTTTTGAGTTTTCTGTATCATCTTATGGAAAAACCTGAACAAACATTTTGATCAACTCAACAATTTAATACAATTAGCTTTAGGTGAAAAATATTGTAAGATTTTCCATTTTTAGGCTGCATTTCACATAATTGAAAAAGAACTTCCTTGTTCAAGAAGGAGGCAATGAGACAATTCTTAGAGGTAGTGAGGATCATATATATATATATATATATATATATATATATATATTTTTTACTTTACAATAATCTATTGGCTTTTGTGATGTCAGTTTTCTTGGGAGGGATGATTCAGGTTTAATTTATACACTGCTTTTCTAATAATATTTTTTAAATACTAAAAGCTAAAGTAGATAAAATATGGACAAGTGACTTAGTATGCTATGAAATCATATTAGGATCAATTCATTTCTGTGCAATTGAGGAAAAAATAAAAATGTCTACAGAAGCATAAATGCAGTAGGCTTGTTATGCAAACACAATTTTGTCATATATCCCTGGCCCCTACTTCCACTGGTCCCTAGTTCTTTCCTCTGTGAGGCTCTGGTGACAATGAAGATACTAGGAAAGTGAAAATACATCCATAGGTCACACACTGTCTGCATTTTGCAGTTTGCAAGAACATATTACTTGGAGTACAAGGAATGGAATATATTTCCCTCTTGGGACAACCAGATGATAAGTACTCTTATTTCCCTATACACTGAATCACAGTAATGTATCCCTAATCCAAAAAGCATACCCCTTCTCCAAAATGGACTTGGTGGCAGAGTGGTAAAGAATTCACTTGTCAATGCAAGAGACATCTAGGGTCAGGAAGATTCCCTGGAGGAGGAACTGACAACTCAATATTCTTGCCTGGAAAATCCCATGGACAGAGGAGCCTATTCAGCTACAGTCCAAGAGGTCACAAAAGAGTCAGACATGGCTTAGCAACTAAACAACAACAAAGACCCCACTTATCTATAAAACTTCTGATAAGATATTTGCCTCGGGATATGTAGAGTTCAGCCTTTGGATCAGATATAATTATTTGAAATACAGCTACAATATATGTTAAGCCTCTGTGCTTCATTTACATTATGGTAATAACAACAGTGAGCTGTAGAGTTGATGTAGGTATAGCAGGATTCTGAGGCTGGATTGTGTCCCTGGTAGGGTTTTATTGTACCTAGGAACATTTGAAATCCTGGTAGGGTAGCATAAACAGAAGTGAATTTGCTAGAGACAGTTTAAATTTAGTTTCGGCAAATGACAGGGAAGTATAGAGACATGAATTTGATGACACCCATCCAACACCATGAATGGGCTGGTGGCTCAGATATTAGAGAATCTGCCTGCAATGTAGGGAACCTGGGTTCAGTCCCTGGGTCAGGAACATCCCCTAGAGAAGGGAATGGTAACCCACTCCAGTATCTTGTCTGGAGGATCCCATGGACAGAGGAATTGGGAAAATACAGTTTATGGGGTTGCAAAGAGTCAGACACCACTGAGGGACTACACTTTCACTTTCATCCATGACCAAGCCTGTAATGTGAGGGATAAGCCCTATGGCAATATTAGTTTCATCCCAAGCTGTCAGAACCCAGATTTGTGGGGCTTGAGCATTCTCCTACTTCCAGTAAAAACAGCACACATGATTTCTACATCACTGAGTGATCTGCCGGCAGAAAGCAGCAGAGCAGTAGCAGAATCATGCTTCTCAGTGGATAATATCAGATGCAGCCTGGTAACGNACCCAGATTTGTGGGGCTTGAGCATTCTCCTCCTTCCAGTAAAAACAGCACACATGATTTCTACATCACTGAGTGATCTGCCGGCAGGGAGCAGCAGAGCAGTAGCAGAAATCATGCTTCTCAGTGGATAATATCAGATGCAGCCTGGTAACGTGCTTGGCCTGTGTTAAAAGAAGATACCCAGTAAGAGATGGAAGATTACCAATGAAAGTGGTACTGGAAGAGCTTCTTTCAGCAAGGGTAGATTTCTAACATGAATACACGTAAGGGTAACACTAAGAATGCTAAGAAGTGTGCCTTTGACACCATTCTTTTAATTCGAGTAATTTAGGCTGCATTTCTATCTCAATATTAAAGTAGTATACTAACCACGGACAACCAAACGTAATCACAAATCAAACATTTCCTGTTGAAAACCAACTATTTTAAGGCCTTTCAGAATAATTCTTTATCTCCAGATAACAACACTTTCTTTTGATTCAATCTATTTCACGACTAAGATAATCATGATGGTGTGATCACTCACCTAGAGACAGACATCCTGGAATGTGAAGTCAAGTGGGCCTNTCTGTACCCTGAACTTTTTCTCCCTTTGCTGATAAGCTTTTCTTTATAGGTAAGTTATTATTTCGCTCTAGAAAGTTATTTAATGTTGCAATTGAGTAAATGTATTACTATTTGGTTCATGCCATGGTCCACCTTTTCCACCAGTTCCATTTTGTTGTGTTTATTATTTGTTTCTTCAAATTGAACTATGAGATGGGAAGTCAATTATTTATTTTATATTAGTTTATTATAGAATTCCCTGGTAGCTCAGCCACTAAAGAATCTTCCTGCAATGCAGGAGACCCATGTTCAATCCCTGAGTCATAAAGATCCCCTGGAGAAGGGAATGGGTACCCACGCTAGTATTCTAGCCTGGAAGATTCCATGGACAGAGGATCCTGGTGAGCTACAGTCCATGAGGTTGCAAAGAGTCAGATATGATTGGGCAACTAACACTAGGTTCATGTCTTGTCAATGGATTGCCTTCAACCTCAAACACAGCTAAGTGGTGGTCATGATTTTAGCTAAATAACTATGGTAGAACAAGAAACCAAGTCATTCTGCTCCTTGAAGAAGAATATAAAAGAAGGAGTTTTGCGCTCTCCACATTTCTCTGTCCAGATATTTCTACGCAGACAGAACATGACCAAGTCTTCAGCAACTTCTTACAGTAAAGAAAATAACACTCTGACAGTTAATTTCATATCAATTTGACTGGGCGATGAGTTGCCAAGACATCTGTTTAAACATCGTTCTGACTGTGTCCATTAGGGTATTTCTGAATGAGATTAACATTCAAATCAGCAGTCTGAGTAAAGCAAATCACCCTTTCTTATCACAGTGCACCTCGTCCAATCACTTGCCAGCTTGAGTACAAAAAAAGGTAGAACAGGGGAGAATTTGTTTCTCTGCCTAATTGTCTGTTAGCTGAGACATTTGTCTCATTCTGTGTTCAGGTTCAAACTGATTTTATGCCATTGGCTCTCCTGGGTCACCAGCTTGCAAAAGCAAATCTCTAGACTTCTTAACATCCATAATCAATTATATGAGCTAAGTCCTTAAAATAAGTATATCAAGTATAAGCATGATATGTATACTATGTTTTGTTTGTTGATATATCTTTATATCCTATTGGTTCTGTTTCAGTGGATTACTCTAATACAACTTCCCTAACTTCCAACATCTCTTATAATCAATTTATCTGCTGGCTGGACCTAACAATATCAAGACCTTGTCATAAGGACTTCAGTGTGACTATCTAGGCCTTTGTCTGTGCCTTAGACACTAAACTTGCACATGTTTTCCTTCCATTCTCTTGGGATGATGAAATGGATACCTGTCATCTAGATGAATGCATGACCTAGCATATCTATTCTGGAAAAGAACATAACTTGAAGATGAAAAGGAAGGACAACAGAAGTGAATTTTTGCTGTTGTGGTTTGGTGGCTAAGTCATATCCGAATCTTTTGTGACCCCATAGACTCTAGCTCACCAAGCTCCTCCGTCCAATGCTTTTCCCAGGCAAGAATACTGGAGTGGCCTTCTCCAAAAGATCTTCCCAACCTGGTGACTGAACCCATATTTCCTGCATTGGGAGGTGAATTATTTATCACTGAGCCAACTGGGAAGCTTGAAAGTGAATTTAGGTATTTCTATTTCTAGATACCTCTTCTAGAAAGACTGAAGTGAACATCTAAAATAAGTTTGTATTATTTTAAATGTTAGTAATACTTTGATTAAGGTATACCTCTAACTCTTTGAGATTTTCAATCCTGAAAATAACCAGGATGAAGATTCCATAGGATTTGTAATTATAAACATTTAATAATAAGTATGATGACTAATATTTATGATGCATGTTTTACTGATAGCTAATTTATAATTTTTTAAATATTCACAACACTGCTTTGAGGTTGGTTCTAAATTTTCCTCATTTTACAGATGAAAAAAAANCGATGCAGCAGCAGCAATATATATTTTAAGTAATGTAATTCAAAGACAGTGAGAAAGAAATCCCCCTTTCTAAAATACTTTTTTTTTTAATTTATTGCTCCTGCTTTCTGATTTTTCTGACTTTGAAATTTCCTTGTCAAGTATATTTCAACAAAGTAACTCTGCAATAAATTTCAAAAGGCAGCATTATTATTTAATTAGCAAAAACATCTGTGACTTTACTAGCACAGGATACAAGTAATTACAGGTAGCTAAAACATAAATTTAACTTCAAAAGCCTTATTATTTTGCATATCTCTTTAGAAAATCTGTCTGCTTACAGTTGCAATAACAGGTAATAAAGCACATTTGCACTTTTTGAACAAGATTTTCTAATCATTCAGGATAAAAAGCAATGTAATAATTTCTATGACAATTCGATCAGACATATTAGTACAATGTATTAAAGTCGAGAGTTTTTCCTTTATGTAATTTTTATAAGAGTAGACTATTTTTTTCTTTTATAATTTTATTTATTCATTTTTGGCTGTGTTGGGTCTTCATTGCGGTACGTGGGCTTTCTCTAGCTGTGGTGAGCGGGGCTGCTCTTCATTGCTGTGTATGTGTGTGAGCTGCTCACTTCGGTGGCTCCTCTTGCTGTGGAGCACAGGCGGTAGGGTGCGCAGGCTTCCATGGTTGTGGCGCATGGGCTCAGTAGTTGCGGCTCCTGGGCTCTAGAGCACAGGCTCAATAGCTGTGGCACATGGCCTTAGTTACTCTGTGGCATGTCCGACCAGGGATGGAACCCACGTCTCCTACACTGGCAGGTGGATTCTTCACCACTGAGCCACCAGGGAAGCCCCACAAAAGAACTTTGATCAAACGTTGTTTGGATTTTATAAGAGGAACTTTTACATGTTTGCTCTGTTCAGTGTGTAGAAAGTACCAACAGTTACTGAAATTTGACTATAAAATATAAACTATGATATTTAAATTTAGTGCACTTAGAAACAATAAAACAATAGTTCTTTAGAGGCTTTCTTTTTCTAAGAGAGATGCACAGCTAAATACATTACCCATTTTTTGGCATTTTAATATCTTTAAATGGCAGAGTAATTTTTATATTCACATAGGCTTTCTAGTTCATCCATTTCTTTTAAAGAAGGGTAAACGCATAACATTCATGGTGACATAATTCTTGAGTTGTATTCTATTATCTTTCTTGTGATTAAGGACTATGATTCAAGGAATATTCCATCTTTATTGATCACTTACAGAATTGTATTAGATAATTACAAAACAGTATATGACTGCTTATTTCACATGAATTCATAGAGACATTACTATGATTCCCTTCCTGGTTTTCCTAGAGGAAAGGAAGTAGTGAAGGAGAATGTGTGAAGTGACTGTCAACTAAAAATCAGCATATATTTTATGGCCAAATAATTGAAATGAAGTACACAACAGATTTATATTTTGAAGCATATACAAATAAAATTTGAAATGTAATATTAAAAATTATTACCTCAAAACCTGAGACATATGTATAATCTGAAGAGATCAGTTGCTTTGAAAATAGAAAATAGTTGCTGTCAGAAGTAGTTCAGGTGCAGAATCACAGAAAGTTATGGAGAATGTTAGATGAGAAACAATGTCCAGCTGGAACATTTTAGTTGAGATATTTGAGTGACTGTTAACACCACTTGGAAATACAGGGATAGTAAAATAATGGATAATTTCTTGATGAGAGAAAATAAGTTCTGTTTTATATTTTGCTACTTTAGTGTGACTTTTGATCATTCATAGAGTACTCTTGCCTGGAAAATCCCATGGGCAGAGGAGCCTGGTAGGCTGCAGTCCATGGGGTCACAAAGAGTCGGACACAACTGAGTGACTTCCCTTTCACTTTTCACTTTCATGCATTGGAGAAGGAAATGGCAACCCACTCCAGTGTTCTTGCCTGGAGAATCCCAGGGACAGGGGAGTCTCGTGGGCTGCCATCTATGGAGTCGCACAGAGGTGGACACGACTGAAGCGACTTAGCAGCAGCAGCAGAGATATATCAGGTAAACATTTTAAAATGTGAATGTGGAACTCAAAATAATTTTGTTTTTTTTAACATCAGATGTTCCTTGGTTCAGATGGAATGCAAGTCATATGTAGATTTTAGCAAAAAATAAGTGTGTGCTAAGTTGTGCAGTCATGTCTCACTCTTTGCAGCCCTATGGACTACCTACCAGACTCCTTTGTCCATGGGGATTCTCCAGGCAAGAATACTGGAGTGGGTTGCCATTTTTCTCTCCAGGGGATCTTCCCAACTCAGGGATCAAATCCTAGTTTCTTATGTCTCCTGCACTGGCTGGTAGGTCCTTTATCACTAGGGCCACCTGGAAAAGTGAAAGTGAAGTCATTCAGTCATGTCCAACTCTTTGTGACCTATGGGGTCCATGGGACTGTAGCCTGCCAGGCTCCTCTTAAGTGTTTTTGGCTGAAGTTTGATAACAAAGGAATGAAAAAGGCAACACCTCATTTTCAAGGTGTTAGGTATAATGATAGTGAAGACAGAGCTATATCCCCTAGAGAAGGAGAGGAGAAGAGTCAGATCATAAGATCAAGAGGAATAGCTAAGAAGTTAATCCAAAAAATAATCAAATGAACAAGAAGGTCTTAGTGATAAGCTTCTGTTTAAGAATAAGAGACTATTTTCTGTTGATTGATCAGACAGCAGGCTGGTTCCATATTGGGTAAGGAGTACATCAAGGCTGTATATTGCCACCCTGTTTATTTGATTTATATGCAGAGTACATCATGTGAAATGTCAGGCTGGATGAAGCACAGCTGGAATCAAGATTGCTGGCAGAAATATCAATAACTTCAGATATGCAGATGATACTACAATTATGGAAGAAAGTGAAGAACTAACGAATCTCTTGATGAAGGTGAAAGAGGACAGTAAAAAAGTTGGCTTAAAACTCAATTCAGAAAACTAAGATCATGGCATCTGGTCCCATCACCTCATGGCAAATAGATGGAGAAACAATATAAACATGATAGAATTTATTTTTCTGGGCTCCAAAATCATTGCAGATGGTGACTGCAGCCATGAAATTAAAAGACACTTGCTCCTTGAAAGAAAATTTATGACCAACCTAGACAGTGTATTAAAAAGCAGAGACATGACTTTGCCGACTAAGGTCCATTTGGTTAAGGTTATGGTTTTTCCAGTAGTCATGTATGTATGTGAGAGTTAGACTGTGAAGAAAGCTTAATGCCAAAGAATTGATGCTTTTGAACTGTGGTGTTGGAGAAGACTCTTGAGAGTCCCTTGGACTGCAAGGAGATCCAAGTCCATTCTAAAGGAAATCAGTCCTGAATATTCATTGGAAGGACTGATGCTGAAGCTGAAACTTCAATACTTTGGCCACCTGATGCAAGTAACTGACTCTTTGGAAAATGTTGGCGATGGACGAGGAAACCTGGGCTGCTGCATTTCATAGGATCTCAAAGAGTCAGACACGACCGAGCAACTAAACTGAACTAGCAGACCTGTTGATTTCCAATTGCTAGATTGGTAGGTACTAAGTTATTTACAAACTATAAAAGGCATGTTAATAGTATTCTTTAAGAAGATGAGGGTTGCCATTTCCTTCTCCAGGATGTCTTCCCGACCCAGGGATCAAACCCATATATCTAGCATCTCCTGTAGTGGCTGGTAGGTTCTTCACCAGCTGAGTCACTAGGGGAGCTCTACACAGGTAAATATAGTTTAAAAACTGTCTTGAAAAGAAGGAAAACAAACTTTAAATAAACCAATTAACTGACAGTATTAATGATTCATCTGATATATTCCCAGGGAATATAACCCTGTTGTGTGGATTATATCATCATCTCATTTTCAACTGAGGTGAACTGCACTCTTATATTAAAATCAGTCTATGTGGAGGGACAAAGTGGAGGATTTAACTTCAAAGAGAAAATCTTAATAAAGCTTCTATAAGAAAACTGAATGGAAATTTTTCATGAACTTGGAATAGAGTATGATTTTTTGAACAGGGTGCAAAGTTCTAATAGTTAAGAAATTATACAGTATTTAAATTAGGAAAATTTTTTTTATTAATAGCTTCTGTTAACATGTGAAGTGCAAGACAGATAGTTAGATCTATTGTTTGCCTATTTGATCATCAAAAATCTAATCTTAAAATATGTAGAATTACTCCATAAATACTTAAAAAAAATACAAGTCAAACTTAGAAAAGGACAAAAGCCCTTGGGCAGTCATTTCACCAAAGAGGATATTCACATATCACTTAGGAAGTCAACCCTGTATATTCATTGGGGGGGACTGATGCTGAAGCTGAAGCTCCAATATTTGGGCACAGTTTGCAAAGAGTCAACTCATTGGAAAAGACTCTGATGCTGGTAAAGATTGAAGGCAATAGGAGAAGGGAGTGGGAGAGGATGAGATGGTTAGACAGCTGTACCGACTCAACAGACATGAATTTGAGCAATCTCTAGGAGACAGCAAAGGACAGAGGAGCCTACCAGGCTGCAGTCCATGGGGTCCCAAAGCGTTGGACCTGACTTAGCAAGTGAACAGCACCAGCAACATTAATGGATGAACAAGTGTAAAATCTTACTAATTTCCAGAGAAAGTCAAACTATGACTATGAGGAAACACTACATACCTACTTGCATATTCACAAATTTAAACACCTGATTAATACCGATTGTTGCTGATGGTGTACAGCAACAGACACTCTCATACCTGCCAGCTGGGTCATAATAGGAGTACAAGGTCTTTGGAAATCTCATTGGCGTTAATTGTAAAACCTGAACACAGGTACACTAGATAATACAACATTATTATTCCTAGGAGTATGCCCAACAAAAATGTATACAAAATCATAAACTTAAATATTAATAATAGTATAATTCATAACAGCCAAACTGTGAAAATTCACTTCCATTGATAGTAAAACTTACAAGCAGTAGCATAAATATTATAATATAGTGAATTACTTTACAGGATTGAAAATGAACAAATTATAGACAATGCAGAAGTCCATAAACATAATGGGTGAAAAATCCAGTAAGACAAGAGATCTTAATGTCTGATTTCACTTATATAAATTAATCAGTGGTCATTAACTGGAAATCTGACAAAGCTTTGGAGACAAAGAAAAGTCAGTGGGTACCAGGATTCAAAGGTAGGGGAGGTTTGAAAAATTGGACCCGAGGGAATTTTTAGAGTGGGGAAATTATCATGTATGATAGTATTACCGTGCATACATGACTAGTATTTGTTAAAAACCATGGAACTATGTAACACAAAGAGTGAACCTCAATGTACATTGTGGACTTTGGTTAATAATAATGTACCAATATGGGTTCTTCAATTGTGACAAGTGCACCACCCTGATGAAAGGTGTTAATTGGAGAAACTGTGGGCTTGGAAGAGGGAGTATGTGGGAGTCCTCTGATCTTTCTGTTCCATTTTTCTATAAACATAAACTTCTCTAAGAAACAAAGTCCATTAATTGAAGGAAAAAATAAAGGAAAAATATGTTTCCACGGCCCCATCAATCACTTCTTCAGCTTCCAGATCTCTTGACAGACGGAAAAGACTCTCTCAAAATAAACATTGAACTAAGAAGGAGCCATAAGTTTAAGCCTTTCTTCCATTAATGAGCCTTTATTACTTAGACGAGTATGACTTTAGGACTTCTTCAAAAGTTCTTCAGCTTTCAGAAAATTAAAAATCAAAAAAAGGTTCTTCAACCTTTGATTTTTCCAACTGTAAGATGTGATTAATTATGTAAGCAATTCATCTGTTTCTGATCTAGCTATACTATTGGTTATTGAGATTTTATTTAACTAATGGAATTGTTTTAGCTTGAGAGCAGCAAGTACCATTTCATGCCAGTCACAATGGCTGCTATCCAAAGTCTACAAGCAATAAATGCTGGAGAGGGTGTGGAGAAAAGGGAACCCTCTTACACTGCTGGTGGGAATGCAAACTAGTACAGCCACTATGGAGAACAGTGTGGGGATTCTTTACAAAACTGGAAATAGAACCGCCATATGATCCAGCAATCCCACTGCTGGGCATACACACCAAGGAAAACAGAATTGAAAGAGACACATGTACCCCAATGTTCATTGCAGCACTGTTGATAATAGCCAGAACATGGAAGCAACCTAGATGTCCATCAGCAGATGAATGGATAAGAAAGCTGTGGTACGTGTACACAATGAAGTATTATTCAGCCATTAAAAAGAATACATTTGAGTCAGTTCTAATGGATGAAACTGGAGCCTATTATACAGAGTGAAGTAAGCCAGAAAGAAAAACACCAATACAGCATACTACTGCATATATACGGAATTTAGAAAGATGGTAACAATAACCCTGTTTGCGAGACAGAAAAAGAGACACAGATGTATACAACAGTCTTTTGGACTCTGTGGGAGAGGGCGAGGGTGGGATGATTTGGGAGAATGGCATAGAAACATGTATAATATCATATGTGAAATGAATCACCAGTCCAGGTTCGATGCATGATGCAGGATGCTNAGAATGGACTGGTTGGATCTCCTTGCAGTCCAAGGGACTCTCAAGAGTCTTCTCCAACACCACAATTCAAAAGCATCAATTCTTCAGTGCTCAGCCTTCTTCACAGTCCAACTCTCACATCCATACATGACTACTGGAAAAATCATAGCCTTGACTAGACGGACCTTAGTTGGCAAAGTAATGTCTCTCCTTTTGAATATGCTATCTAGGTTGGTCATAACTTTTCTTCCAAGGAGTAAGCATCTTTTAATTTCATGGCTGCAATCACCATCTGCAGTGATTTTGGAGCCCCCCAAAATAAAGTCTGACACTATTTCCACTGTTTCCCAATCTATTTTCCATGAAGTGATGACTAAACAATAACATATTTTAGGAAACTCTCTTAGGTTGTTTTTCATGCATTAATTTAATCATTTTTCTTAGAAATAGATTATTACTATTTTTCATGAAAAAATAAGATAGTAAGATTAAAGAAAAAAGAGAAAATGCTGATTAATCTGACAATTCCTTCTTATCACTTAGAGCCGTTTAGATGGAGAAGACAGATTTTATCAATCAACTGTTATCAGTGTATATGCCTACTAAGTCGCTTCAGTTGTGTCTAACTCTTTGTAACCCTGCCTGTAGACTGTAGCCTAGCAGACTGTAGCCTGCCAGGCCCTTCTGTCCATGGGATTGTCCAGCAAGAATACTGGAGTGTGTTGCAATGTCTTTCTCCAAAGGATTTCCCCACCCAGGGATCGAACCAGTGTCTCTTACATCTCCTGCTTTGGCAGGCAGGTTCTTTAACACTAGCGCCACCTGGTAAGCCTCACCACTCTTCATAGGTAAGTAAAAATATAAGTAACTAGTTCAGGTATTCCTCAAATGCATTGAGAATCTAATCATTAATCACTTTTTCCATGGAGATTCATTGATAATATCAATAATAATATCCTTTCATCATAAGAGTTTGCAACATTTCTTTAAAATATGTGTGAACTATTCATAAGCCACTGTTGGTATGCTGTTAAGCTAACTTTAGAAAAACACCACCCTGAGATGGTTATTCTACATGTTTCATTTGCCAAATCCCTGAAACCTGCCCCTAGACCAAGTCAATCCTGAGGATAATAAGAATATCCCAGGGGTGTTATTAGATTATATTCCATGCCTCTGTCATCCATTCTACAAATTTTCAAGCTGGATATTTATTACAGGCAGTGATAGTTATAACATGACTATTCTCCAGTTGACACCAGTTTTAAGACAATGTCAAGTACANAAAAAAAAAACCAACTGCTATCCTGCTGCAGAGAGCCTACCTGGCTCTCTGTGATGACCTTGAGGGGCAGGATGCTGGAGGTGGGTGGGAGGCAGGCTCAGGAGGTAGGAGATATATATATAGTTGTGACTGATTTACATGATTGTAGAGCAGAAACCAACAATATTTAAAGCAATTATCTTCTAATTTAAAAAAAAAATTGCTATCCTGTTACCTTTAGTTACACTGCACTGAGCTATTCCAGCTGTGTGAAGTTACTCATCCATCCTTCAGTGCACAAATTTTTTTCTTGCTTGGTACAAAAATGCATTAAGATATTGATGGCTAATGTAACAAATAAATCCCCCAAATAAAATCATCTCAAAAAGGGTTTTATATATACAAATTTTAGTTGAGAGTTTAGGTAAGTTTTCAGAGGTCACAAGTTGTTGGAAGAAATCTTCAAGCCACTCTTTTCAAGATTATTTCACTCTGTAAGCAAGAACAAAGAATTATACATGGCAGGTGCACAATACTTATGGAATGCATGGATAAGTGAATGGATTTGATGTTCAATTATCTTGAATAAAATATGAAATTTTTATCCTTGAAGAAACAACCCCCCCGAGAAGTCATACTGAAAAGCCATATTGAAAGCATTCCTGCTGATCCAGTTAAACCAGAGTAAAATTGGAAATCAATTTTCACTTTTATTTTTACTAAATAATATCTTTTCATAGGACAAAAAGAGCTATCTCATTTTTAGTAGATTTTTAAGGATGAAAATGATGGTGCAGTGTGAATGACTGCATAGTAGAAATAAAAACAACAATAAAAAAGATTTCCAAACACAAAATAGTATGTAATTCAAGGATTTCATGACCATATAAGAGATCATGTAAGTGAACTTGCTTGGTACACAAATGCATTAGGATATTGATGACTAATATGGAAAAATGATGATTCTCAATATATTAGTCTTATTCAAATCAACTAATACTTCTAAAAGTTTTATCAGGAAAAACAGAAAAGTTTTTCTAGAGGTATTATAAGACCATATATAATAATTTTTAACGTCTGACAATAGACAAAATTCTATCTAGCAATAATTAAAACAAGAGAAATGTATACTTTTCAGTGTACATTCACACACGTTGTTCTACCCTAGATTTTCACAAGAATCTTCAAGTTAGGACGACAATTATCATGGCTTTATAAATAAAGAAACCAGGACTCAAATTAAATCATAACTGACAAGTTCAAGAATTTAACTTCATTGTCTTCCTTTACATCATTTCCATTATCACCTTTAAGAAGAACAAGAGTGAGGTCATTTACCTCCTTCTGGTAGCCAGCTCTGGTGTAAGAAAGCTGCAAGTATCGCTATTAATTTGATACCTTAAAGCAATGAAGGCTGAAGCTGTTTCACATATTTCACTCCCCTAACTGTTATATGACTCTGTCATTGTAGTTCATTTGAAGTAACCTGTGGTGTGCAGCCATGCCTTGCCAGACTTGACCAAAACTCAGTTCAGTTCAGTTCAGTCACTTAGTTGTGTCCAATTCTTTGTGACCCCACAGACTGAAGCTCACCGGGCCTCCTTGTCCATCACCTACTCCCAGAGCTTCCTTAAACTCATGTCCATCAAGTCCATGATGCCATCTAACTGTCTAATCTTCCATTGTCCCCTTCTCCTCCAGCCTTCAATCTTGCCCAGCATCAGTGTCTTTTCAAATGAGTCAGTTCTTCACACCAGATGGCCAAAATATTGGAGTTTCAGCTTCAACATCAGTCCTTCCAAAGAATATTCAGGACTGATTTCCTTTNCATTGTCCCCTTCTCCTCCAGCCTTCAATCTTGCCCAGCATCAGTGTCTTTTCAAATGAGTCAGTTCTTCACACCAGATGGCCAAAATATTGGAGTT
This sequence comes from Neotragus pygmaeus, assembly GCA_006410875.1. Lineage (NCBI taxonomy): Eukaryota > Metazoa > Chordata > Mammalia > Artiodactyla > Bovidae > Neotragus > Neotragus pygmaeus. The sequence goes on along the minus strand of SJYV01032100.1, from coordinate 606,033 downwards.
TCAGCTTCAACATCAGTCCTTCCAAAGAATATTCAGGACTGATTTCCTTTAGGACGGACTGGTTGGATTTCCTCTCAGTCCAAGGGACTCTCAAGAGTCTTCTCCAACCTCATAGTTCAAAAGCTAAGCCCTGGATACTTTTTCTACTTCAGTAGCCTTTTGACTACTTCTGACATTGTTTCATATTTACTTCTATTCAAATATTCTGAATATTCAAAATACCCTCCAAGCCTTCTGTTTATTGGATATTTATTGCTTCTGAGTTTTCAAAACATAGATGAAACAAAAGCTTAAAATTTCATCTTGGTTTATAACTTCCCACAGAAACAATCATGTCTTCAAAGGACTGTCTTAGTCTAATTGTTCTGAATAAACTTCAAAGGAAGAAGGCTGTCCTATTATGAATTTTTTCCACTGAGGAATTGGCTTGATTTAAATGCATGCTTATATTCATTTTGTGATGATATGAATAGATTTGCCCAGAAATGTCCATGGAATTTCACTCTGAATGTCCTGGTTAGTGAACCAGTTGAAAGAGTTGAGAGTTTCTTATCCCAGTCCCACCTTCTCTCATCAGATGGGACTGTGCCCAATTTTAGCTTCTCTTGGGACAAGTTGTTGCTGTTCCTTGACAGGAGAGGGTGTGACATCCCATGAGCATCAAGCTCTCCACGTGCTGTGCAGCTAGTACTCCTAGACTACTCTGTCAATAGCTGGCATAAAAACTATAGACTGCCTGAGACAAAGCTCCCTTTGTTTTCCCTGTTCTCAAGCTTCTTTCTCACCCTTGCTCCAAATAATGAAGAATAAGGGGAGTCAATGTCCCTCCACTAGAATATAAACCACCCTGTATGCCCAAGCACTCAGACCATAGTAATTTTCTCTATTAGGGGAACTAGAGAAACTCAGATGGTAAAGCGTCTGCCTGCAGTGCAGGAGACCCGGGTTCGATCCCTAGGTTGGGAAGATCCCTTGGAGAAGGAAATGGCAACCCACTCCAGTACTCTTGCCTGGAAAATTCCATGGACTGAGAGGCTCTTCAGAGCCTGGTAGGCTACAGTCCATGGTGTCGCAAAGAGTCAGACACGACTGAGCGACTTCACTTTCACTTTACTTTCAGGGAGACCTCAATTTTCTCTTTGATAGCTGATCTAGCCTTGCAAATAATACTTCATTGAATTCAGCCAGAATCTCCATAGAGAAAAGGTTAGAGACCCGAAAGAAACCCTCTTTGCTCAGCATAATGCTTTGCAACCTCTTTCTTCTGAGTCCTACCTAACTAATCAGGTGAGCATACAGGCACAGAGTGACTTAGAAGCAATTTGCGCAAAAAAGTATGGCTCTCACCTTCTAACCAGGATACTGTTACTAGTATAAGTATGGGGCTTCCCTGGTAGCTCAGTTGGTAAAGAATCTGCCGGCACTGAAGGAGGCCCTGGTTCAATTCCTGGATTGGGAAGATTCCCTAGAGAAGGGATAGGCTACCCATTCCAGTATTTGGGTCTTCCCTTATCAGTTTCAGCTGGTAAAGAATATGCCTGCATGTGGGAGACCTGGGTTAGATCCCTGGGTTAGGAAGATCTGCTGGAGCAGGGAAAGGCTACCCACTCCAATATTCTGGCCAGGAGAATTCCATGGAGTGTATAGTCCATGGGGTCCCAAAGAGTTGGACACAGCTGAGGGACTTTCACTCCCTAGTAGCTCAGATGATAAAGAATCTGCCTGCCATGTGGGAGACTCAGGTTCCATCCCTGGGTCAGGAAGATCCTCTGGAGAAGAGAAGGGCTACCCACTCCAGTATGCTTGCCTGGAGAATTCCATGAACAGAGGAGCCTAAAGGGCCACAGACCACTGGTTTACAAAGAGTCAGACATGACTGATTAACACATACTCAGTACAAGTATAAAAACTAGTGTAACTCCTAATTCTCTTTAAGCTAGAAATTCTTTTTTTTTTTCCTTTTCCCTAGCTCCTTAATGCAGGCTTAATTAACTTGAAATAATTACTTTAACTTAAGCAGAACTTCCAGCTGTTTTTGAAAACTTTCTACTTCAAAACTTTTAGCTTTCTGTTATTTTCTATTGGGCTATTTAAGCACTTATTGACAAATGTCTTTTTTACTAATTCCCTTTATAAAAACTTTGGCCACCATTTCTACCCAAAATATGCTTTTTAAAAAAAATACATATTTCAAGTAGCATCATTATTACCATTACTACTATAACTTGGTTATGTAAACTTATATGTTTTACTGCTTTGTTTTTTTTTTAATCATAGACATCATGTTTCTATATTATATCTTCATTTCTGAAACAAAGAATATAACTCAAAGTAATAAGAACAAACAACTAGAATTAAGTTAAAAGATAAAACTTTACCTTTATATAAATATTTATAAATATATTAATGATATTGTATTTTTGCATTATTAAGTTCACCATAAAAATTTTCATTGCTATTATAATTTTAATATGTACTTGACACATATTCATTTTGTAATGTCTAATTGCAAAAGAAAGGAAAATACAGCTGGTAATCTGAGTAGAGGGATTACAGGTAACTGTCCAGGTGACTTTTTCAATGGTCTACAGTTTCTAATTAATTTAGAAAACTTTTTTTTATTTAAGAACATTTAAAATGCCTTAGAGATTCACAGGTGGCATCTAAATGATTTTTAAAAAGCTTTGTGACTAGGTACTATTAACTATTTATAGGAAAATTGTTGTCCAACTCAGAGTTTCTGGGAGAAGTATATAGAATGTTTAAGGAGAAAGACATACCAGATTACTTATATTTTTCTATAAAATCTCAGTGAAGAGGAATTAGTCATCTTCTAGGGTTCTCAGTTTTCTCATTTAGGTATTCACACAAGTGCATTCACTACTTGATCACTTTTTGATATGATAATTCTATTATTACTTTGGCTTCTTCATTTGGTAAGACTACCCTTTTGATATCCACCATAGTAATTAGGTCTTTGTAAACAAGCATATATATGACTGCAACTCATTATTTTCTGTGTGACAGGAATTATATTTGCATTTATATTAATTAAAGTTTAATTACCCAGTTTTTTTTTAAACTTTATTTTTAATTGAAGGGTAATCGCTTTACAATACTGTGTTAGTTTCTGCCATACATCAATGTGAATCAGCCATAAGTACACTTGTCTCTTCCCTTTTGAACCTCCCTCTTCACAATTTTCTTTGAGATTTTTCAACAGATATTCAAAACAATGCCCAGTTTTAAGGTAAGACAAATAAAGACAAGTGCCATTTCAAAAACTTGCCCAAGATAAGCTACAAATAAGTGACAGAGTCAAAATTTAGATCCCACTCTGTCCAAGGAGCACATTGGCAGTTGAGAGGAAAGGCATTTACCTTCCATCATACATCCTCACCCTCTTCTCAGGCTGTGGAGCTGCTGTCTATTCCATTTATACGAGGCTGCCTTCCAATCACCAATAGTCGAATGTGGCAAATGGTTTTGCCTTGGACCATACACCTAAGTATGTGAGTGATCACACTTACATACTCCCCCTGAGAATTCATGAATGAACACACAACTGCTTTATCATTGGTATGAGAGAGGAATCTACTGATGTAAGATTGCACTGTCATTGCACTTTCTAAGTCAGAAAAATAACATAAAAATGAGAAAGTTGACCTCTCTGTGGATTCATTTCTATACAATTTTCTTTCAGAAGAGCCTCAATCAATGGAAGTTCTAGCATTAATATTTTACCAGTCACTGGTGGATATTAAACTTGCCTCACCTTTGCTGACTGTTATGTGAGAGGCTAAGCTTCTTGATTTCAGACCATCGCTGGTAATTCGCCATGATGGTGGGGCTGTACACCCTGACCCAAGGGAAATTTGCTTTCCCTTTGATAAACTGGGATTTCTCAACACTATGTAACAGCCGAGTGACCTCACTTGTTCTGGAGACAAGCTGTCCTTGTTTAATCTCCTCAGGTGATTCTCTTATTGGCCTAAATGAGAGACTAGTTGCTCCTTCAGAGGATGTCAAGTGGTATGGTGTTGGTGAGTGTTAAGGGTAGAAAAGTAAATGGCCTCATTTGCATTCAAATAAAGCCTCAGGTAAAAACAATAAGTGCCTTATGCTTAAGTAATTTACAGAAAAAAACAATTGTTTCAGGAAACTACATGCTATGAAAACAGGGAGAAAAACCACATACAGCAGATTAATACTACACTTAGTCTTTCCTAAAATTGTTATTCCCAAGTTGCAAAATCTCCCAATGACCACCAGGGAGCCGATATTCGATGCAAAATCAAGAGAGTTTTTATTACCAAGCTCAAGCTGGGGCTCACACCATTACCAACGCAACGGCTATAGGGAGGAGTCCCAGGTTTTGGGTTACATTGCTTATATAGGGAGTGTTCATGAAAAAAAAAAAAAAATTTTAGGTAGGGGGACGGCTGATTCATCACTTTCTTTCAAAGGGTTGTGTGTTGGTTTTTGACTGGTCCCCATTACCTAGGTAGACCACAAGTTCCTGAACATTGTCAGGAGATTCTGGTCTGGGGTCCTATTGGCTATGGGTGGTGGGGTGAGGTCAGGGGATTTACAAAGGCTCTTTCCCTGGAACCTTACAAAATGGAATTTTTCTGTTGACAAAATGGAGTAGCTTAGATTCTTCCAAAAATGTGTTTCAGTTTCAGAACTTTACCTCTAATGAAGATATTTTAAATATTGTTGTCTTTTTTCCCATGATGTGTTATATTTACTGTAAAGATATTGGACTAAGAATTTAATAACAATTAATTCTCAGGGATTTTAATCCAAGAGTAAAGGAATCCCTGATTCTTTTCAAAAAATTTTTATTTTCATTTAGGGCATTGTAGAAATAATGTGTGTGTTGTAGAAATAATGTGTATGTTGTAGATATAATATGTGTTGTAGAAAAAATGTGTGTGTAAGTTAAACATTCAGNTAATCCAAGAGTAAAGGAATCCCTGATTCTTTTCAAAAAATTTTTATTTTCATTTAGGGCATTGTAGAAATAATGTGTGTGTTGTAGAAATAATGTGTATGTTGTAGATATAATATGTGTTGTAGAAAAAATGTGTGTGTAAGTTAAACATTCAGAAAAATAAGATCATGGCATCTGCTCCCATCAGTCAGCTCAGTGCATTTGCTCAGTCTTGTCCGACTCTTGCAACCCCATAAATTGCAGCATGCCAGGCATCCCTATCCATCACCAACTCCCAGAGTTCACCCAAACTCATGTCCATCGACTTGGTGATGTCATCCAGCCATCTCATACTCTATTGTCCCCTTCTCTTTCTGTGGTAAATCCCTCCCAGCATCACAGTCTTTTTCAGTGAGTCAACTCATTGTATGAGGGGGGCCATTGTATTGGNCAGACTTTATTTTGGGGGGCTCCAAAATCACTGCAGATGGTGACTGCAGTTGCTCCTTGGAAACATTATGACCAACCTATACAGCATACTAGAAAGCAGAGACATTACTTTGCCAACAAAGTTTCATCTAGTTAAAGCAATGGTTTTTTTAGTAGTCATGTATGGGTGTGAGTTGGATTGTAAAGAAAGTTGAGCCTGAGATAACTGATGCTTTTGAACTGTGGTGTTGGAGAAGACTCTTGAGTGTCCCTTGGAACTGCAAGAAGATTCAACCAGTCCATCCTAGAGGAAATCAGCCCTGAATATTCTATTGGAAAGACTGATGCTGAAGCTGAAACCACAGTCTTTGGCCACCTGATGTGAAGAACTGACTTATTTGAAAAGACCCTGATGTTGGGAAAATTGAAGGTGGGAGTAGAAAGGGACGACAGAGGATGAGATGGTTGGATGGCATCACCAACTCAAGGGACATGAGTTTGAGTAGGTTCTGGGTGTTGGTGATTGACAGGGAGGCCTGATGTGCTGCTGTCCATGGGTTTGCAAAGAGTCAGACATGATTGAGTGACTGAACTGAACTGATATATATATATATATNGGGACATGAGTTTGAGTAGGTTCTGGGTGTTGGTGATTGACAGGGAGGCCTGATGTGCTGCTGTCCATGGGTTTGCAAAGAGTCAGACATGATTGAGTGACTGAACTGAACTGATATATATATATATATATATATATATATAATATATATATATGTCACAATACACATAGATGGAAAAAGCTTTTATAATCTACTATGACTGTGTTTGTTTGCCCGAATATTATCTGAATAAACAGTTGAAAATTTCCAAAGATGTCTGCATTTTATTTTCACCCATCTGGAACTTCCAAAGTATTCCCTGTGAAGAAGTATTATGAAAACATAAACAGTTGGCCTTGAAACTTAAATATATAATTGGAATTCCCCCCCCATGCAGATAAAAAAAATAGCTCTGGTTGAAGCCTGAGATGGCTAGTAATTCAAAATCCACTTTATAGTTTTATTTCAAACCAATCAGTTCAATATAGACAGAAGTTTAAAGCTAATACCAAATAAAGCCAAATGACATACTTTTAAGCACTTAAGAGAACGCATCAGCCAGTTTCTACTGGCTTTGTTTGTTTGTTTGTTTGGCACTCAGTTGTGTCTGACTCTGTGATGCTATGCACTGTAGCTCTCCAGGCTCCTCTGTCCATGGGATTCTTCCAGCAAGAATATTGGGGTGGGTCGTCACGCCCTCCTCCAGGGCATCTTCTGGACCCAGGGATCAAATCCATGTCTCATGTTTCCAGCACTGGCAGATGGGTTCTTTACCACTAGCGCCACCTGGGAAGCAACAAGCAGAGAGGAAGCAACAAGCAGAGAGGAAATGAGGAAGTAAAAAGTATATTACAGAAACAACAAGAGAATAGAGAGTATTTGGATGTGGAAAAGAAAGAGAAACATGAAAGATTTCTTTCACAATGAACTCACCTGGCTTAATGATGAATCTCTCTGAAGCAGAATACAAAGGAGGAGGGCCACATTTTGGATGGAAGATAAAGATATTGGTTTTGGATAAATTCATTGAGATTTCAGTACTTCATAAATGAATCTGTTGTCTCTTCAAAGTATTTAATAAATGAGACAGCAAGGGCTATGATTAATCAGGAGGATGTTGGCTAATTCCCCGGACTAGGGTCCTACAGGCTCCATGACATGCTGGACTCTGGGGAAGAGAAGAGGTGCCTAACTGTGGATGGTTAGGAGATCCATCACACCAACTTGGAGCAAGGATCCCCAGTCCAAACAGATGATACTTAACGGGTATAAGATAGCAGTTTCAACCAACTCATACAGTGTATTTCACGTGTCTGTAGTCATCAGTGCACCAGTATGAGTCAGTCATGGAAATGTGGACTTTCATATTAGATAAAAGTAGTTCTGCAGTCACTAAGTTGTGTCCTACTGTTTGCAACCCATGAACTGTAGCCCACCAGGCTTTTCTGTCTATGGAGATTCTCCAGGCAAGAATAATAGAATGAGTAGCCATTCCCTTCTCCAGGATATCTTCCCCACCCAGGAATAGAACCTAGGTCTCCTGCATTGCAGGCAGATTCTTTACTGACTGAACCACCAGAGAAGCTCACATATTAGGAGAAGAATTTGTACTAGAGGCAGATGTTTGGGAGTTTTTTCTCTTTGCAGTAGTGACCAGAGCCCTTCATATGGGTAGAATTTCTATTCTTTCTGTTGTATTATTCAATAAAGCTTTTATTCAATTTCTTGCAGGCTTATTTCCCAAAGAACAGGGGATATTCTTTTCTCTATGCCTTGAACTAAATTAATTAAATGGTTCTTTTATATAAAAATGTTAAACAAAGAATAATAACCGGGGGGGGTGGGGCTTAAAGACAGATTTATTCATAGGGGGTTTTTAAGCAAGTTACTTTTAATTTTCAGCTTGGGTTAATGTTAGGCTAGATATAATCTATTTTGGCTTATTAATCATTTCTTTCTTTTTTTCCATGTCTAAAATGCAAAGTGGGATATCTATACTCACAGCATGTCTCAGAATGTCAAGTAATGTGAAGAGTCTTAGATTTTATCCTCCTTGCAAGCTAACAGGTGAGCCTGCCACTGTTTTATGGATGCTAGCAGAAGGCATGACACTCCTGAGTCAAATGATTTTATTAATCACAGCAATTCCAGGAGCCAGAATATCAGCATATTCCTGAACAAAGTTCCTCAAGCTACAATTCCCTTGGGGCATAGCAAAGATGGCCAGATGAAGCCTGCACGTGAGTGAAATTTTTAATAGGAGAGAAACTCTGAGTTTAGGAAACCTAATCTTTGATCACAGATACTAAGCTTGATTTCCCTTTTGTTCCAGACAGAGACACTATTTTACTGTATTGGGCTATGAACAGTTCTGCCCTTTGTGTTGAAAGGAGATATTTCTAGCTTTCAAAACTCTTTGTTGTGTAAACGTCATTAAAGTAATCTTGATAAAGATATGCAGGACAATAAGAGATTTATAGAAGACTGTCTGCCATTAATACCTGCCCCTCACTTTTCACAATTCTGACTTTTGGGAAACGTCCTCATAAGAACACATCTCTACTGACTATTTTGGTTAACTTGACAGACAGTGGCTAGGACCAAACCTGTTCCATTATTCTCCTTCTGCATTTAACCTAGGCTGTTACATGAGTCCAAGCAGCAGGATGGGCCCTTCCTGCAGATTTCACACATGTCCTGGCATGCTGGTCTCTACTGGCTGAACAAATCCCATAAACTATCATGGTCTACCTTAGAAAGCCATGTTCTGTTTTTCGGTTTCTAAATTTGTCATTCCATGAGACATGATGCCCCAGGACTTAGTACTAATTACCAGACTCCATCTCTGTGCAAAAAAATGAGTTTTAGGAGGAATTCCCTGATTTAGAGCGTGAATTTATGGTAACCTGTGGAGAACATGTGAAGAGAGGGATAGTTTGAGAGTTTAGGACTGAAAATGTTATCATATTTAAAATAGTTAACCAACAAGGACCTACTGTGCAGCATAGGGAACTCTGTTCAACATTCTGTAGTAACCTAAATGGGAAAAGAACTTTAAAAAGAATAGATACATGAATATATATAACCAAATCACTTTGCTATACTCCTGGAATTAACACAACATTGTTATCCAACTGTACGCCAGTATAAAATAAAAAGATTTTAAATAAATAAATAAAATTGGGAAAATAATTCTATGGAACATCTAAATTCAAAGCATACCACTGAACAGAGGATAATCTGAAAATCTTCTAAGCCCAGAGGAGTATTTTCTTAAACACTTGAAGATCACTTATAACCATATCTAATGAGCAAGGCACCATGTTTCTAAAAAGGAGGCAGGTTAATACCTGGTTTTCACCCAAGAACTGTAGTCCAAAGTCCCCAGTTTAGTTTGAACAATTGGCTTAGTACACAAGGACATTTTTATTGAACTTATGAAGACCTACTATGTTCCTCACTTTCACCTGCATGGCATGGTAATGAATTCAGCCAAATGGTCATTATCTTTATGGTCTAAGACTATGCTTATTTAACATAGTAATCTAGCTAACTTAAAATGAGTATAGCATTATTCCCTCCTAAAGGAAATCAACCCTGAATATTCTTTGAAAGGACTGATTCTGAAGCTGATCCCCCAAAACTTTGGCCTCCTGATGCTAAGAACTGACTCACTGGAAAAGAGCCTTATGCTGGGAAAGATTGAAGGACAAAGGCGAAGTGGGAGGCAGAGGATGAGATGGTTAGATAGCATTACCAACTCAATGTACATGAATTTGAGCAGAGTCTGGGAGACAGTGAAGGACAGAGGAGCTTGGCATACTCAAGTCCATGGGGTTATAAAGAGTCAGACTTAGACACTGAGCAACAACAAGGCTTATTTCCTAGACTCCCTTCAGGATGCCACTCAGGGTGTGTACTAATCAGACTGACCTGAATTTGCCTTTACAGGAAAGAATGAAGCATAATACTTAAGAATGGTNAGGGCTATGATTAATCAGGAGGATGTTGGCTAATTCCCCGGACTAGGGTCCTACAGGCTCCATGACATGCTGGACTCTGGGGAAGAGAAGAGGTGCCTAACTGTGGATGGTTAGGAGATCCATCACACCAACTTGGAGCAAGGATCCCCAGTCCAAACAGATGATACTTAACGGGTATAAGATAGCAGTTTCAACCAACTCATACAGTGTATTTCACGTGTCTGTAGTCATCAGTGCACCAGTATGAGTCAGTCATGGAAATGTGGACTTTCATATTAGATAAAAGTAGTTCTGCAGTCACTAAGTTGTGTCCTACTGTTTGCAACCCATGAACTGTAGCCCACCAGGCTTTTCTGTCTATGGAGATTCTCCAGGCAAGAATAATAGAATGAGTAGCCATTCCCTTCTCCAGGATATCTTCCCCACCCAGGAATAGAACCTAGGTCTCCTGCATTGCAGGCAGATTCTTTACTGACTGAACCACCAGAGAAGCTCACATATTAGGAGAAGAATTTGTACTAGAGGCAGATGTTTGGGAGTTTTTTCTCTTTGCAGTAGTGACCAGAGCCCTTCATATGGGTAGAATTTCTACTCTTTCTGTTGTATTATTCAATAAAGCTTTTATTCAATTTCTTGCAGGCTTATTTCCCAAAGAACAGGGGATATTCTTTTCTCCATGCCTTGAACTAAATTAATTAAATGGTTCTTTTATATAAAAATGTTAAACAAAGAATAATAACCGGGGGGGGTGGGGCTTAAAGACAGATTTATTCATAGGGGGTTTTTAAGCAAGTTACTTTTAATTTTCAGCTTGGGTTAATGTTAGGCTAGATATAATCTATTTTGGCTTATTAATCATTTCTTTCTTTTTTTCCATGTCTAAAATGCAAAGTGGGATATCTATACTCACAGCATGTCTCAGAATGTCAAGTAATGTGAAGAGTCTTAGATTTTATCCTCCTTGCAAGCTAACAGGTGAGCCTGCCACTGTTTTATGGATGCTAGCAGAAGGCATGACACTCCTGAGTCAAATGATTTTATTAATCACAGCAATTCCAGGAGCCAGAATATCAGCATATTCCTGAACAAAGTTCCTCAAGCTACAATTCCCTTGGGGCATAGCAAAGATGGCCAGATGAAGCCTGCACGTGAGTGAAATTTTTAATAGGAGAGAAACTCTGAGTTTAGGAAACCTAATCTTTGATCACAGATACTAAGCTTGATTTCCCTTTTGTTCCAGACAGAGACACTATTTTACTGTATTGGGCTATGAACAGTTCTGCCCTTTGTGTTGAAAGGAGATATTTCTAGCTTTCAAAACTCTTTGTTGTGTAAACGTCATTAAAGTAATCTTGATAAAGATATGCAGGACAATAAGAGATTTATAGAAGACTGTCTGCCATTAATACCTGCCCCTCACTTTTCACAATTCTGACTTTTGGGAAACGTCCTCATAAGAACACATCTCTACTGACTATTTTGGTTAACTTGACAGACAGTGGCTAGGACCAAACCTGTTCCATTATTCTCCTTCTGCATTTAACCTAGGCTGTTACATGAGTCCAAGCAGCAGGATGGGCCCTTCCTGCAGATTTCACACATGTCCTGGCATGCTGGTCTCTACTGGCTGAACAAATCCCATAAACTATCATGGTCTACCTTAGAAAGCCATGTTCTGTTTTTCGGTTTCTAAATTTGTCATTCCATGAGACATGATGCCCCAGGACTTAGTACTAATTACCAGACTCCATCTCTGTGCAAAAAAATGAGTTTTAGGAGGAATTCCCTGATTTAGAGCGTGAATTTATGGTAACCTGTGGAGAACATGTGAAGAGAGGGATAGTTTGAGAGTTTAGGACTGAAAATGTTATCATATTTATAAAATAGTTAACCAACAAGGACCTACTGTGCAGCATAGGGAACTCTGTTCAACATTCTGTAGTAACCTAGATGGGAAAAGAACTTTAAAAAGAATAGATACATGAATATATATAACCAAATCACTTTGCTATACTCCTGGAATTAACACAACATTGTTATCCAACTGTACTCCAGTATAAAATAAAAAGATTTTAAATAAATAAATAAAATTGGGAAAATAATTCTATGGAACATCTAAATTCAAAGCATACCACTGAACAGAGGATAATCTGAAAATCTTCTAAGCCCAGAGGAGTATTTTCTTAAACACTTGAAGATCACTTATAACCATATCTAATGAGCAAGGCACCATGTTTCTAAAAAGGAGGCAGGTTAATACCTGGTTTTCACCCAAGAACTGTAGTCCAAAGTCCCCAGTTTAGTTTGAACAATTGGCTTAGTACACAAGGACATTTTTATTGAACTTATGAAGACCTACTATGTTCCTCACTTTCACCTGCATGGCATGGTAATGAATTCAGCCAAATGGTCATTATCTTTATGGTCTAAGACTATGCTTATTTAACATAGTAATCTAGCTAACTTAAAATGAGTATAGCATTATTCCCTCCTAAAGGAAATCAACCCTGAATATTCTTTGAAAGGACTGATTCTGAAGCTGATCCCCCAAAACTTTGGCCTCCTGATGCTAAGAACTGACTCACTGGAAAAGAGCCTTATGCTGGGAAAGATTGAAGGACAAAGGAGAAGTGGGAGGCAGAGGATGAGATGGTTAGATAGCATTACCAACTCAATGTACATGAATTTGAGCAGAGTCTGGGAGACAGTGAAGGACAGAGGAGCTTGGCATACTCAAGTCCATGGGGTTATAAAGAGTCAGACTTAGACACTGAGCAACAACAAGGCTTATTTCCTAGACTCCCTTCAGGATGCCACTCAGGGTGTGTACTAATCAGACTGACCTGAATTTGCCTTTACAGGAAAGAATGAAGCATAATACTTAAGAATGGTGGAGGTAGGAGCCTGAAATAGGTGTATATAATCTCCAAGTTGTTCATCTTGATCATTATCCAGGAAGTAATTGAGAGTGTATTATCCCATTCTGGTTACAGTCACATTCACAGACAAAACGTCCTAAGATATGTGAACAAAAAAGAACTAAGATGGCGGTCAGAAAATGTTTTATTGGCTTGGTCAAAAAGTTCACTTCGGCTTTTCTGTAATATCCTATGGAAAATCCCAAACAAACTTTTTGGCCAATCCATCAATTTTGGAAGAGATGTTTCTAATATGCAAATATACCAGATGTCTATAAATGGTAAAAGGCATGGAAGATCCACTGAATATCTTGAAAATCATTTATTGTTAAGTGGCTTTTGTGACAAAAGCCTACCAGTATCAGATTTCAGATGGTCCAGAAATTGAAAGTGACATGTATTATTTTCAAGGGCTGAAGTGGTATAGCAGAGTCAGCAATTGAGCTAGAGCAGCAAGTCTCTAAACTGAAAAAGTGTCAACAACCATAGTGCATAACATTTCTAGCTCCTGGGGTCTCCTACACCATATAAGCTGGGTCATCTAAGTATAAAAATTATTGGAGGTTGGCAACTATCACATAAATAACTCCCATGAAAATGATGCCTCTCATTCCATACATGAATAATTCCAGCCTCCATCCCACTCTTTCCTATTTAGCAAGAGTGTTAGTTTGATGGGCTTCCCTGATGGCTTAGTTGGTCAAGAATCTGCCTGCAGTGTCAGAGACCTGGGTTCGACCCCTGGGTCAGGAAGATCCCCTAAAGAAGGGAATGACAGGCCACTCCACTATTCTTGCCTGGAGAATCCCATGGACAGAGGAGCATGGTGGACTACAGTGCACAGTATCACTAAGAGTTGGGCATGACTGGGCAACTCACACTTAATTTGCTAGGGCCATTGTAACACAGTACCACAGACTGGGTGGTTTAAACAACAGAAATCCATTTTCTCACCGTTCCAAAGGCCAGAAAATTAATGCCAAGGTGCTTCCATGTTTAATTTCTTCTGAGGTCTCTCTCTTTGATTTGCAGATGACTTCCCTCTTGTCACATGATGATTCACTGTGCACATCTACCTTTGGTATGTCTTTGTGTGTCCAAATTTCCTCTTCTGAGAAGAACACCAGTCAGGTTGGATTAGGGCCCACCTCCATGGCTTCACTTCACCTTAATTACCTCTCTGAAGTCCCTATCTACAAATACTGTCATATCCTGAGCTACTTAGTTATAGAGCTGTTGACTAAAACATATAGTCACAACCTGAAAGTAGAGAGTCATTTTTTCAGTGGAATGAATAAGACTCCGAGCCTGGGAGACAGCATCACAGTAGCTCTGAGAAAACTGCCCCAAGGAGGAAGGACCAGAAGTCAGGCTATGTACATATTTGCAACAGAGCAAGTAGGCAGTCTGAATATCAAAGATCAAGTATCAATTTAAGTAATTCAGCACTCTATGTATGGGAAGATGCAAGTCTCTGGGTTCACTGAATTCATTCCTTTCATATGCACTTCAGCTATCTGGGGCTTGCCTGGTGGCTCAGATGGTAAAGAATCTGCCTGCAATGCAGGAGACCCGGGTTTGAACCTTGGGTTGGGAAGATCCCCTGTATAAGGAAATGGCAACCCACTTCAGTCTTCTTGCCTGGAGCATTCCATGTACAGAGGAGCCTAGCAGTTTAAAATCCATGGGGTCACAAGAGTCAGGCACGACTAAGTGACTAACTCAACTATCTGGGTGCAAATCCTGTTTCCTTGTTCATTCTAAGAGTGGTACATACTGCTTCTTGCATTCCCCCAGGTCTTCAGCCACACCATAGGAGGTGGCAGTATCTGCTGGATCAAAGTTCTGGGAGCCCTCACTCACTTTTCAGTTGTGTCCAACTCTTTGTGACCCCATGAGCTGCAGCATGCCAGGCCTCCCTGTCCAATACCAACTCCTGGAGCCTACCCAAACTCATAACCATTGAGTCAGTGATGCCATTCAACCATCTCATCCTCAGTTGTCTCCTTCTCCTCCTGCCCTCAATCTTTCCCAGCATCAGGGTCTTTTCAAAGTGTCAGCTCTTTGCATCAGGTACCCAAAGTATTGGAGTTTAAACTTCAATATCTGTTCTTCCATTGAACACCCAGAACTGTTCTCCTTTAGGATGGACTGGTTGGGACTCCTTGCCATCCAAGTGACTCTTAAGAGTAATCTCCAACACCACAGTTCAAAAGCATCAATTCTTTGATACTCAGCTTTCTTTATAGTCCAATTCTCACATCCATACATGACCACTGGAAAAACCATAGCCTTGACTAGATGGACCTTTGTTGACAAAGTAATGTCTCTGCTTTTTAATATGCTGTCTAGGTTGGTCACAACTTTCCTTCCAAGGAATAAGCATCTTTTAATTTCATGGCTGTAATCACCATCTGCAGTGATTTTGGAGCCCCCCAAAATAAAGTCTTTCATTGTTTCCACTGTTTCCCTGTCTATTTGCCATGAAGTGATGGGACCAGATGCCATGATCTTAGTTTTCTGAATGTTGAGCTTTAAGCCAACTTTTTCACTCTCTTTCACTTTCATTAAGAGGCTCTTTAGTTCTTCTTCACTTTCTGCCATAAGGGTGATGTCATCTGCATATCTGAGGTTATTGATAATTCTCCCGGCGATCTTGATTCCAGCTTGTGCTTCATGCAGCCCAGCGTGTCTCATGATGTACTCTGTGTATAAGTTAAATAAACAGGGTGTCAATATACAGCCTTAAACTACTCCTTTTCCTATTTGGAACCAGTCTATTGTTTCAGGTCCAGTTCTAACTGTTGCTTCTCGATCTGCATATAGGTTTCTCAAGAGGCAGGTCAGGTGGTCTGGTATTCCCATCTCTTTCAGAATTTTTCACAGTTTATTGTGATCCACAGTTTATTGTGACACGGTCGAAGGCTTTGGCATAGTCAATAAAGCAGAAATAGATGTTTTTCTGGAACTCTCTTGCTTTTTCCATGATGTAGCAAACGTTGGCAATTTGGTCTCTTGTTCCTCTGCCTTTTCTAAAACCAGCTTGAACATCTGGAAGTTCACAGTTCAGGTCTTGCTGAAGCCTGACTTGGAGAATTTTGAGCATTACTTTACTAGCATGTAGAAACCAGAAATTGCTGATGGCTGTGATATTTATTGTTTATTGACATGGCAGGAGATATTTTCATTTCACAGAGCTTTAACGTATGAATTTTGGAAGGATATAATTCAATCCATATTAGCATGCTTCCTTATATATTTGTGTTCCAAATTGTCCATCTCATCAGGGTTACTACATTTCATACATCAGATGTCAGAAAAATTTCACTAACTTTCATGGAATAGACTCAGAAAAAGGATAATTTTAAAAGCCAAGATTCAGCAAAGGAAGAAAATATGTGTTTTGCCCATTCTATCATCCTGCAGAGGGCATGTGAGGGATGGTTTGGGACCCACAAGATGAATATGCTATCTAGTGAAGGGACCTTCTTAGAATACGCAATTTGATCCACAGAGAAACACATGTAATTTCCAGACTTGAGTGTCAGGCTGTCTGGCTTGGCTTTTAAGTGCTTTCAAGGTTGTCTGGAAGAAGGGGCATCTAGGACTTTGAATGATTCTCTCATTTTTACAGGAGAGTGAGAGATGACCTGAGGTAGTGCCTCATAAGCCTCCCACCATCTCTTGTTCAGAGGGGATCACAGAATAATCCTCTAAGACCCAGACAGCAGTTCTTCAAGTCTTTCCCCTGGAATCTATGGGGAGTGTGCATGAGGTTGTCAGGACAATGTGGTGATTCCAATCTCCATCCAATTCCCTTGAATCATTTTTATCACAACCCATGGTCACGATTCATGATCATTTTCAGAAAAACCCTACTTTTTGTAACAGCTAGATATAGTTTTATTGTTTAATCGCTAAGTCATGTGCAATTCTTTTCTGATCCCGTAGACTGTAGCCTACCAGGCTCCTCTGTCCATGGGATTTCCCAGGCAAGAATACTGGAATGGGTTGCTATTTCCTTCTCCACAGGATCTTCCCAACCCAGGGATCAAACTCATGTCTCCTGCATTGGCAGGTGATTTCTTTGCCATTCAGATATCAGGGAAGCCACTAGATATATAGTACTTTGTGATAATCAACATCTCTCTGATTCTGATGCAAGAGGAGTAATTTCTGGATATCGGTTTGATTACAAGATGGAACTTATGTATTCTGTAGACGTAATGTGATTTTGGAGCAGTAAAATAACTCATTTTAAGAAAAAAAAAGTTAAGGTTTAAAACAAAGATGCTTTGGTGTAGATTGCCTGTTATTTCTCTCTTTGATCTCACTGACCTTAAATGTTACTGACAGGAATTTGGTCATTCTGTGAGAGGTTACTAGGATCTTTTGTGTAAAACAAATTTTAGCAGCTGTTTTAAATTTCAAAACACCACAGTTCTTTTTAAGTCATTTTACACTTAAATTATTCAATGTGGGCAGATAGTTGGAGCCATCTCATTAATGATGGCATCTATGGGTTGCTTTTTCTCCTTTATGTAAATCATGGCAACTGTAATGATAGTTTAGGTCACTTTAGATGTCTGGAGGCCAGAAACTTTGAAAGAAGTCCAGGATATTTTAGAATTAGAAAAGCTCTGTTCTCCATTTCACTCTAATATGAAAAAAATAGGAGATTGGCACCATCATCCTGAGATTAAAATAAACTCATTCAACAAAATGTCTTTGTAGTTGTGACATGTATATTATCTGATTTTGCAAAATGTGAGAAACTGAATCTTATTTCCTGCCATAACAGCATGTGATTTTAATGTTTGTGTGTGTGTGTATATTTATATATATGTATGTATATATTCACACAGATAAATTAATGTCGTTAGCCGAATGATCTTCATTAGTCAAATGATCATATAATTTTAGTTCCTCACCTCTGCAAGTTGAGAAAGAAAATACATTGCATCATAATACCTTTCACTGAAACACTGCAGAAATACAGTTTTAATAAGCAATAGTGTTCAAGAGACATTAAAATAGAGTACTAAGCTTCAGCTTGGGAATACACAATGAGGATTAGTCACATTGCTTATTCAATATCATACCCCATAGTATCTAAATAAATCTGTACTATATTTGGCATTAACAGCTCACAATAGAAAAAGAAGAAAACCATTTAATAGGGGGAAGTGATCTGTATTAGTTATCTAATATAGCAATTTTTAATGTGGGGAGCAAAATTGCTGGGGGGGTCTACAATGCAGTCTGGTGGGATGCTCAAGGATGTTATTTGATATACACCTTTGTTCTGTCTCTTCTATTTTGTTTTCATCTTCAATCTTTTAAATATGTTTGTTTATTAGCATTATGCAAATATGTTATATAGTCACACATGCATATAACTTAAAGAAATATAAACATGTTGATTATGTGTCATTATTTTTGCTCATAAAGATGAGAAAACAAATGAATTTAAGAACAAAAGGAAAAATATATTCTTTTAGACAAATCATTACATTATTTTTTGTTCCATGCTTAGAGTATAAAAAGCAAAAAGTATCATATAACTTATATTCTGACAATTGGATGTTCAAAATATTTCAATGATTCAAAATATTGATAACAGCCAACAAGCTCAAAAGTCAATTATTTAAACATGACTTTGCAAAAATTATCTTTCATAATACGTCTTTGTTTCTTATTGCTACTGCAACAAATTCCAACAAATTCAGTGAGTTGACTCATTGGAAAAGACTTTGATGCTGCAAGGGATTGGGGGCAGGAGAAGAAGGGGACAACCAAGGATGAGATGGCTGGATGGCAACACTGACTCGATGGATGTGAGTTTGAGTGAACTCTGGGAGTTAGTGATGGACACGGAGGCCTGGCGTGCTGTGATTCATGGGGTCGCAGAGTTGGACATGACTGAGTGACTGAACTGAACTGAACTGAAATCAACACATATTTGTTCTGAAAGTCTATAATGGGTTAGCAGGACTATGTGATCTGAGGCTCTAGGAGAGATATCATTTCCTCACCCTTTCCAGCTTCGAGAGGCCACCAACAGTCTTTGGCTCATGGCCCTCTTCCTTTGATGTCAAAGCTGAAACTGTAGCATCTGCAAATCTCNCTATAATGGGTTAGCAGGACTATGTGATCTGAGGCTCTAGGAGAGATATCATTTCCTCACCCTTTCCAGCTTCGAGAGGCCACCAACAGTCTTTGGCTCATGGCCCTCTTCCTTTGATGTCAAAGCTGAAACTGTAGCATCTGCAAATCTCACTTTCTGTCCCTCTGCTTCAATAGTTATATCACCTCTGTCTGACTTGAACTCTCCCTGTGTCCCCTATATATAAACCATTGTGATTACAGTGGGCCCAGTTATGTAATCCAGGATAATTTTCCCATCTCAGAATTTTTAGCCTGTTAACATCTGTGACTGTCTCTTATACACA
>SJYV01032100.1:501331-585306 GCA_006410875.1 Neotragus pygmaeus | reverse complement strand
AAACTGAGTCATAGCAGAATAATTTTCTTACATAATGTTGCTCTGCTTTTAAACACCCTGTTATTCAGAATGGCTACATTATGTTGCAGTTAACAACTCCTGTAATCTACAAAAGGTTGTTTTTAATAAAACTCAGATGTATAGTTACACACTGTCTCAAAGCAACTATACTCCTTGCTTTGTCTCAGCTGCTTGATCTGATGACCTACCCTGTGCTTCTATGCCCAAAACTGTCAGAGAAGAAAGCACAGAAATTACACTGGCTCTTAAAAGACTCAGAGTGACATACAGTAGCCAGACATATGCACCAGAACTAGTCATAAGGCCCTGTTTAACTGCAAATATGGCAATAGGAGGTCATCCTGCCGTGTGTACTGGAGGGGACGATGATTTGTTATACTTATTTGTAAGTAGTTTTCACAAACGCCTTCCACAATGGCAGAACAGCATTTCAAGCCTGGGCAGTCTAGCTCTAAACCATAAGTTAAACTACTTGGCATCATGTATACTTTTTCTTTATTTTTATAATATGACCTGTATCAGGATTTATTCAATTAATTGAAATTTTCCATTTGTTTCTACTAAGTGCCTGGCAATGTTCTTGAAGCTGTGAACACTGCAGTAAACAAAGTTCCTGACTTCATGACGTTTCGATTCTAGACGCTGGTCTTTTCTCACTGCGAACATCCCTTTTAATCTGTCTCCAGATTGAAAATTCAGTCTTTTTCATTTTAGCTTTTGATTTCTTTTTAAAAATACTGTTCTTTCTTCATTTACTCAGTTTTATCAGTTCAGTGTCCCCATCCAGGGTGTAACATACCGTTATTTTATATTTTACTATGAAATTAAAAATCCTGCCAATTAAAATATGAGACTTATGTCGTAAGCTTCTTTCTTATTTTAAAAATATTAGCATATGGAAAAGTAGGATATTAGAACTGGGTAAATACAATATTTGTTGAATTACTACTTTGTTTTAATCTTTCTTTTTTTCTAACTAAAATAGCTCTCTTACTTTGGCTCTTTTTTTGACAATATTTATGAGCATCTATTTTTCATTCATCTCTTTTGACTCTAAATTTGGGTATGTGTGTATGAATGTCCCCTATAATTTGATGTTCTCAGCCAATTCTCTCTTTGAATTCATTTACTTATGAAGTTTTGCCATCCTGTCTTACTTTACCATCTTCCTTTTTATCTCATCTTACCTGATTTTTGTTTTACTCCTATTTCAAAGACATTTTTGGGTACCTGCCCAATTTTCAAATACCTTCTTTCCTAAAATTATAGGCTTCTGTGGTGTATAACAATTAGATCATACTATAAGTAGAACATACTGTTCACCTTCAGGGAAGAAAATTGCCATTCAGCCTCCAGCTGTCACCTCATTCATAGTCAGCCTCAACTGTCTTGTTCCAGGTCATCATTTTCCTGGAACAAGCTACCTCTGCTGATGGAGTAGAGCTGAGTGTAAATGCCTGACCATATCAGGCTGAAGGCAGGCAAACTTCATAAGCAGTATTTGCTTGAACATTTTAGCCTGAATTTCTGTTCAATTTGTCCCTCTTTACAAGTCTACTTCCTCTCCTTTCCTTTCAAAAACACTGATACTTAATGAATATATTGGGCTTCCTGGTAGCTCAGTGGTAAAGAATTTCCTGCTAATGCAGGTGATGCAGATTTGATCCCTGGGTTGGAATGATCCCCTAGAGAAGGAAATGGCAACCCACTCCAGTATTCTTGCCTAGGAAATCCCATGGACAGAGGAGCCTGACGGGCTACAATCCATAGGGTCGCAAAGAATCAGACACGAGTTTGCGGCTAAACAACAGTGAACATCCTTCGCTTTAAACTGCAGCTCAGTGTACATAATCCAGAAGAAACATCCTGCTACACAAACTGCATCTATTTGGAGTTTGGCCACAGGGTTATATTAACTTTCATGCCTTTGTCATAACACTGCCTGAAGAAAAAGCTAGACCATTTCCAGTTCTTACAGAGGATCACATTTATCCATTGTATTGGTAATATCATGCTTATTGGGCTGAGTGAGCTAACATACTGATCCTACCAGGTAGGATGACATCTACCACTGGCCACCCCAGTGCCAATACAATAAGCACAGGACAGGAGTGTACACTATAGCAATGTTCAGAGAATAGGCATTGTTCTGACAGAATGGACTTTTGTTTACCATGGCTGGCCCAGCTACTGTTATTGTCAAATGTCCAGTCTGCTAGAAATAAAGAGCAGTGCTGAGGCCCCAGTATGGCANATAGCAATGTTCAGAGAATAGGCATTGTTCTGACAGAATGGACTTTTGTTTACCATGGCTGGCCCAGCTACTGTTATTGTCAAATGTCCAGTCTGCTAGAAATAAAGAGCAGTGCTGAGGCCCCAGTATGGCACTATTCTTCAAGGAGACAATCCAGCCACTCAATGGTAAGTTTTCTGACATAGTCTCTTTCCATATCAAAATGGCCAGCAGCTTGATCTCACAGAAACAGACACATATTCTGACTATGAGTTTGTCTTTCATGCCCTCCGATCCTCAACAGGCACCACTACTTGGACATTTGCAGATTTTTTTAATCCAATGACCTGGATCTCAGCTAATATCCCTTGGGACAAGGGATCCACTTTCTAGCATATACATGGTCACGCAACCATGGTCACTCAACTGGATAGAGCTCGTACTGCATCACTCAGGATCTGGTGACCTAATTGAAGCAATGGAAAATGTATACTTGAATCATTAATCTGGATGTAACTAACATTCTTTGAAAATGGGATGTCATTCCCCAGAAGGCAGTATACCTATCAAATCAAAGACCTTTATGTGATTCCATACCCATTATAAAGAATACATGACTCTAACATACAGTATGACTCTAAAATACAACAAGGAGATCAAACAGTCAATCCAAAAAGAAATGAACTCTGAATATTAATTGGAAAGACTGATGCTGAAGCTGAAGCTGCAATACTTTGACTACCTGATGCAAAAAGCCAAATTACTGGAAAAGACTCTGATGCTGGGAAAGATTGAAGGCAGGAGGAGAAGGGGGTGACAGAGGATGAGTTGTTTAGATAGTATTACTGACTCAAAGAACATGAGTTTGAGCAAACTCAGGGAGAGAGTAATGTATAGGGAGACTTGGTATGCTACAGTCCATAGGTTAACAAAAATTTGAACATGACTTAGCAACTGAATAATAATCACACAGTAAGCTCTATCTGCTTACTAAGCCTTTTTTCATAAAGGCTATTTTTGTCTATGGGTTTTTGCAGTAGATAATTTNATTTTCAGTTAACATAATATTAAATTACACAAAGAGTTTTCAGAATTGTGTGTAATTTTCTGTTACTTGTAAATTAGTGTTAATAAATATGTTAAAAGGAGCCCATCAGGCTCCTTTGTCCATGGAATTTCCCAGGCAAGAAAAATGGGGCGGGTTGTCATTTCCTTTTCCAGAGATATTCCCAAACCAGGGATCGAACCCTTGTCTCCTATGTCTCCTGCATTGCAAGCAGATTCTTTACCTGCTAAGCCACCAGGGAAGCCCAATAAAATGGATATAAATAAACATAATTCAAAGTGACCTCACTATTGTGTATATGGATAACTTTTTAAAAAATATTAAAAATAAATGCATTAAAGGAAAAAAAGGATGTGATAAATGCCCAATTATCTAAATCCCGCAAAAAGCAATGGTAATATATAGCATGCGAATATGCAACTTTTCTTCTGCTTTCAATGACTGGTGATGTAGAGACTGAAAAAAGTTTACCCGTACTGATTAATCTCTGACATTATCCTGTGATTTCTGAGTCATTCCCAGTACATACCATGCTTTCAAGCAATATTGTAAAATGTTGCTATTAGGCCTGCAACTGATAAGTACAACATAAGCTCTTGAATGATTTGCATGCCCCCAAGATAATAGCTATAAAGAAAAATCAAGATGAATTGTGACCTTAGTTATCCTCACTGGAAACTCATTCTAGAATGGATACATAAGGTGGTCAGACTTTTCATCTCACCCTATCCCACTTTGTGCTTGAAGTCTCAATAAATTTCAAGTGATATATGAGACTAAATAGGAAACACTGATAAGTGATGTTCAACTCTCAATTCTTAATGGGGATATTGTTCTTCTTTGGATGTTACAAATGGCACTTCCTTCTCACTTTTCCCTCTGTGATAGCTCTAAATCCTTTGAAAGACCCTCTACCAATCACTCTTGTCATACTTAGCACTGAATAGCTGTGTGCTGCCACAGGAAGGAAGGAAGAAACCAAATGTTTTAGTGGCATCAACTTAGAGGCATATGTCAAAACAGTTATGTACAAAAATCATAAGATTTATTAAAGTTATTGTCAAATTTCTGGCCTTGAAATTTTATAAATAGCCACATGGGAATATGGTTAAAGTCATTCTTCAGACCCCTTTGACTCATTACCCTATAGTGCTCCCTCTTCTCTCTCTCTCTACCACCTCCCCTCCCTCCCTCTCTCTCAGTCTCTTTCTCTCCTAAGAGAGAAAACCATGCCATAATTTAGAGGTGATGCAACATTTATCTTTGCATGGAAAATGACTGATTCATTCATTCATTCAACACAGACATTGCCCCAAGTGAAGTCTATAATTTATTTTAAAGATGACAAATGTCAAACTTAGGTTTGACATTTGTTTTGGTCTTCCCTGCTTATTATTAATTACCCACTCAATAAAATTTGTCTTCAAAGCAATAATTTTTGCTTGTGCTCAACATCATTGCTATCAGGACTCTATAAAAATTTTATCTTTCACTTGAACCATCTCATAATTTTTCTTTCTCCATTTGACCCACTTAAGCAAATTTCCTTAAGCTCTGAATAATGATACACCTGAAAGAATGACTGTTCCATAATCCTGACTAAAACTCCTCACTGTCAGTCTGGCACACATTACGGTGGTTTTCAAATGGAAGGGCTTAACTAGACAAAAATTGTAAAACTTGCCCTCCCAAATCTATCTATCCCATTCCTTTTCCCATTATCATATGAAAAGTGAAAGTGAAGTCACTCAGTCGTGTCCAACTCTTTGTGACCCCATAGACTGTAGCCCATCAGGCTCCTCAATCCATGGAATTTTCCAGGCAAGAGTACTAGAGTGGATTGCCATTCCCTTCTCCAGGGGATCTTCCTGACCCAGGGATCAAACCCAGGTCTCCCGCATTCCAGGCAGACACTTTACCATCTGAGCCACCAGGGAATATGCATAGTATTAAAAGTTACTTATCTTAAAATTCTCTTAGGTGATTCTGCTTCAGACATCATAATTACTAACTTTTTACCTCCCTTCCTTACTTTGAGTGGCAAAAATCCAAACTGCTTGAAGTAACGATAATAATAACAATAAAGCTTGCCCTATTCTTCCATCTCCATAAAATTTGTCTAATTACTTCTTTTTTTGTTGCTGTTCCATAGCTCAGTCATGTTCGACTCTTTGGAACCCAATGTACTGCAGCACACCAGGCTTCCCTGTCCTTTACCATCTCTTGGAGTTTGTTCAAACTCATGTCCACTGAGTTGGTGATGTCATCTAACCATCTCATTATTTCCTTAAACTTCCACAATACTTATCATTAATAGCCAGCTATTTTTAGATCATTCTGCAAGTCATATTTATCCACTCATATGTACAAACCTGTCAGTCTTAAAGGAAATCAACCCTGAATACTCATTGAAAGGAAAGATGCTGAAGCTGAAGCTCTAAGACTTTGGCCACCTGATGTGAAGAGCCAACTTGTTGGAAAAGGCCCTGATGTGGGAAAGATAGAAGGCAAGAGGAGAAGGGGGTGACAGAGAATGAGACCATTAGATAATATCATGGACTGAATGGACATGAATTTGAGCAAGTTCCAGGAGATAGTGGAGGACAGAGGGCCCTGACATGATGCAGTCCCCATTTCCTATGTATGATCTGTGTCTGCTTTCACACTACAGTGGCAGAGCTGAGAAGTTTTAATAGAGGCTGTGTGCTTAGTCACTCAGTCATGTCTGACTGTGACCCCATAGAGTCAATAGAGTCAACAGAGGCTGGGTGACCTTCGAATCCTAAGATACTTACTATCCATTCTGCCTTTTACAGAAAATGTCATCCAATCCCTAACCTGAAAAGTGAATATATCCTTTTACTTTTCAACTTATAACCAGTATTTATAATCAAGATACAAGTGTGTTTTAGTTTTACAAGAAATATGAGAAATGTGCATGCCGAAATTGGGTTATTGACACTTGTCTAAGCAAACCTTTCTTCTAGACAACCATATACATTAAGCATATCTATATTAAAGTCTTCTATAGATTTGCCTGTCTTCTTCACTTCACTGTGTAAGAGACACCTTCCCTTTTGACTTCTGTATTATCAAGTGCCTAGAACACAGCAAGCAGACAACATTGGTGATTTGAAGTGAGTTAATAAATGCCAGCGACTGTGAAGGGGAGTGAGGAGACCAGGATAACAAGGGTGCTGTAACTGCAGTCTAATAGATGATATTGTAAGAGCAAAAACTTTCAATTATTAATTATTAGAATGCAATACGATAAGGATGCTAGTTGTGACAGTAAACAAAGAGAATTGGAGGTTCATAAAGAAAAAACTAATTGCCAGAAAGGAAGTATGTCTAGAAAAAATTGNTAGATGATATTGTAAGAGCAAAAACTTTCAATTATTAATTATTAGAATGCAATACGATAAGGATGCTAGTTGTGACAGTAAACAAAGAGAATTGGAGGTTCATAAAGAAAAAACTAATTGCCAGAAAGGAAGTATGTCTAGAAAAAATTGCATCAATAAAAGAGATTTTTAAAAAGGAATATGAGCACCAAACATGTGTCAAATGTGTTAGCTAGGATGAAATTAATGGTCCAGTTATGTAACTAAAACTGAGAGAAAGAAAGCAGTATGACTAAATCACAAAACAAGGGAATAGATAAGCACTGAGTTTTTTCACTTTCTGAAACTCTTTCTCACTGTATGAGACAAAATTGTCCCCTTGCCCTTCTTCTTAACATAGTGATTAAAGGCTGAAAAGAAAATACCAATCTCAACCTTGACTCAAATTCTGTCTCCTGCCCTCCCTCAAAACTATGCAGGCTTGTACTTGGGGTGTGGAGTAGATAAGAAAACGGAGCTGGCTTTTTACCAGGCTTATAACTCCAAACTCTTTGAATGTGAGATGGTGGCAAGATTTGATTCTAGGAAAACTTCTACTCTCTTAATTTCTAATATCCAGTTTTCTCTCTCGTTTTTAAAAAATATTACATTTTAAGTATTGTTAATTAGTCTCTATTCTAGTACTCTGCTTCTGCATCCAAAGACAAAGAATACATACAAAGAATACATTCATCATAATTGTAAAGCTGAAATATATATTATTCTATATAAATTCAATAAATGTATTTAAAATACATCATTGGTGTGTGCTAATTGCTTCAGTTGTGTCCAACTCTTCCCAACCCTGCAGAGCATAGCCCATAAGGTTCTACTGTCCGTGATATTTTCCAGGCAAGAATTCAGGAGTATGTGTCCATTTCCCTCTCCAGAGGATCTTCCCAACCCAGAGATCGAATCGATGTCTCATGTTTCCTGCATTGGCAGATGGTTAAGAACACCTGGGAAGCTGTCATTGGAATATATGATTATATCTGTTGATAATACAATTCTAATATATTAACAGAATGCATTTTTAATAAGTTCAGGAAAATATACGGAAATACACTCACCAAAATATTTTTAAATATTCATATTTCTATAAGAAAATATTAATCAACATCAATATATCCACCAGGATATATGCTTGAGTATTATCTTAAATAAGAAAATTCACAGAGACTTCCTAAGATCCTCTGCTTTCTCCTTTTACAGACCATTAACAACTCTAAGTTTAATGATGATCCCTTCTCATTCCGGTGGCTTAGGCTGCTTCAGACAAAATTTCATGCTTAAATACCTCCAGCAAATAAGCAGGCACTGGTCTCCAATCATAAGAATGGCCACAAAACAGGTGATGCACATCACATTCTCCTACAGACACCCTTTCCATGCTCTCTAGTCCTTGATAAAACCCAGTTTATCAAGCATGCTGCCAGGGACCAGGATTTTATTTCCCTATTTGTAGATACCTCAATACCAAAGGGTGATTATCTCAGGCTTTTTTAGTGGTAAAGAACCCACATGCCAATGCAGAAGACCTAAGAGTTGCAGGTTCGATTCCTGGCTTGGGAAGATCCCCTGGAGGAAGAAATGGCAACACACTCCATATTCTGTCCAGGCTCCATGGACAGAGGAGCCTGGCGGGCTACAGTCCATGGTGTTTGTTATAAAGTGTTGGAGAGGACTGAAACAATTTAGCATGCATCTCAAGTTTCCGCTTGAGAGTAAGAAAGGATTTAGGCAGAAATCCTTAAGTAACCTGATTCCCCATTTACTCTTTTCTGCAGTCTAAGAAAAATAAGTGGGAATAGGGACGGAGGAGCCTGGTGGGCTGCCTTCTGTGGGGTCACACAGAGTCGGACACGACTGAAGTGACTCAGCAGCAGCAGGGGTGATGGGTTTGGAGTAACAGATCTAGAGTGATCGTTTTTAGAAATTTTTGACTAATCGTTGTATGATTTGATGGCCCTTTCTTTGGAAAACTGAGTGTTTAATGTTTTTTCTCTATCCTTGAATCCTGATTGTTTTATCCAAGGCAGCTGGAAAAGGTACCACTAAGATTACGTCTCATAGGTATTAAAAGTTGCATTATCAGAGAGGAAAGGTCAACTGAAAACAGAGCATTCAAGTCACAGGAATCAGTATATTACAGTACACAGAGACATAAAAGGACATTGCATGTTGAACAGCACTAAATACTCAAAATTTTGGAGTGTAAGTATTTTTAAAAAAAGAAAAAAGAAAGAAGAAGGTGAAGAGAAAAAGGTTAATGAGGAACGGATAAGGAAGTGTCTTATAAGGATAAAGTCTTAAAGAATATCTATGTTTTAAATTTGTTTTATTAAACATATTCTGATAACAGAAAAATTTTCACTATAAATATCTTAAAATATAAAGTCCTTTGTCTTTATCCAGAGGATCCAATGAGCTTTATATGCATAAAGGGTAAAATTTATGTAAAAAATATTTTCTTACTTTTAATAAAATGTTACTTTGCACAGAAAACATTTTCAACATGATTTTTATATGTTTTAAATGTTAACACAATTTAAATATTTGAATATAGGTACTGAGTACAGTTTAGCTCACAGCTCTGTGGGAAATTCTTGATGACTGGACCTCTGCAATAAATATTTATTCAGGAAGATATTTGAGACAGCTTAACAATAGCAGACTATTAGATTGAAAATAAGTTATACACACATACACATATACACAGGCCAATGTAAGTGTACTGGGTGTTCTTGAAGCTATAAATTACCCCCAGTTACTCACCTATCTAAAAAATCTGTGGTTTTTAAAATGGATATTAAAGGAAGTCTCATTATGCAAAGAGCAGATTTTTATAGCTCTTGAATGAAAATGCCGAATAGTATAAAATCTGTATGCATGGTTGAATAACGTTATCAGTTTCAAAGGTAAAATGGGAAAATTTAAGAATAAAAGTGTTGTCCATTTCTATGCTGCAAATGCTAGTAAAAATAACCAGTTTCAAGTGATGACAATAAGTAAAGGCTGAAAAGTCCAGCTTTATTCTGTAAATAAATATATTACATTTTCAAGACTAAGAATATATATTCAATAGAATTGGATAAGTATGTCTAAACATGAAACTGAATATCCTTAATGACTCAAATTTGACTAAGCATAAAGGTGATTCTTTTTTAATGATACATATTCTCAAATTGAAAAAAAATGTCATTTGTAGACTTTTTAAAAAGCTATTTCTATACCTAACAATAAATATTATATAAGTATAGATATTTTAAACATTAAGTTAAAAAAAAATTGTGGGCTGCAATGCTACTTCCAGAAAGGATGCTAAAAACAATTCATAATGATCAGAGCTCTTTTGTTTGTTTGTTTGTTTGTTTTGCTTTGCAGAATTTTATTGTTTTCTGTGAAACATCAACATGAATAGCCATAGGTGTACAACATTTTTTTATTGTGTAATGTAAAATAAGGGGTTAGTAAAAGATAAGAAATTTAAATTTGCAGATAAGGCCTTCCCAGGTGGCTCAGTGAGTAAAGACTACTCCTGCCCAGCAGAAGACCCAGGAGATACAGATTTGATTCCTCGGTTGGGAAGATCCCCTGAAGGAGGGCATTGCAACCCACTCCAATAATCTTGCCTGGAGAATCCCATGGACAGAGGAGTCTGGCAAGCTACATACAGTTCATGTGTCTGCAAAGAGTTGGACATGACTGAAGCAACTCTGCATGCACAGGCCTTTCAAGAAAGATGAGTTAATCTAAATATGCATGTTGATTAAAATCTCCTACTCTGAGCATGTTTGATTTTCAGATTTTAGCATAAAAGTCTTTTTCTTTTTTTTAAAACTTGAGATGAAGACACGTCTAAGCAAAGAATACAAAACAAAAGTCAATTCTCAAAAAATTGACAGAAAGCTAACCCTTATAGAAGTACTGGCAATAAAGTAGGATTTCTGAGTACTTTGTACTTCAGTTGAGACTAAGAGTATTGTACCTTGGTGGGAAATAGCAAGAGTTGATAGTCAGGGAAATGTAGATGTTTTAAATTTTAAATAAGGTAAAGCCATGTCCCACAGTCATCATGTCACTCAGAAGTCACATTCTACACATCTCACAATCCCTACTGATGATAAATTTAATATCACAAATTCCTCTGTCTCTGCCTTGTGTCTGTGTTGTGTTGATATGAATAATTCCTAAAAGGTGAATTCTGATAATAACTTTACACATTGAATGTCAGCAATTTCTAATCATCAAAAATTGCAGCTATTTCATTTTGCCCTGTGAACCTCTACTAATATTATGTCTTCGCTAGCATGAAACATTTATGATAATTCATGTAAAACTATTTTATTAATAAGTTGTATAAGTTGCATCTGTTTTAATGGAAAAAGTGCATAGTTATGGGAAAAAATGCCTGCAATTGCTCTAATTCTTCGTTTCTATTTTTTAGTGGATTTCTGAATTCATAAATTGTTACTTCAATATGTGCTCTAAATTTAACATAGGGTAGGGACATTTTCAAGTATATATTCTCCAGGGATGCTCACTTTATTTTACTTTAGTTAGGATTCAGTGCAACTATCTATATTGAATCTAAAGTGTTGATGTAGAATTTGTTTACAATTTTATCATCTTTTGAGACTCTTATATAAGAGAAACATATAGAAAACAAGAAGATTCCAAAATGAAAATAAAAACTAGATGTTACTCTCCCGTCTTCTGGGAAGACAGACACTTAGATCACTTTAATAAGATATGAAAAGTACAATCACAGAGATATTCACATAGAATTGTTGGTTCACAAAGAAGGTTTTATTCAAACTTGGAAAAAAAGCAGTTTTCTAGCTAAATTGGAATTGGTTTTCATTCCAATCCCAAAGAAAGGCAATGACAAAAAATATTCAAACTACCACACAATTGTACATATTTCACATGCTAGCAAAATAATGCTCATTATTCTCCAAATCAGGCTTCAACAGTACGTGAACCATAAACTTCCAGATGTTCAAGCTGGATTTAGAAAACGCAGAGGAACCAGCGATCAAATTGCCAACATCCATTGGGTCATCATTGAAAAAGCAAGAGTTCCAAAAAAACATCTACTTCTGTTTTATTGACTACATCAAATCCTTTGACAGTGTGGATCACAACAAATTGTGGAAAATTCTTAAAGAGATGGGAATATCAGACAACCTTACCTACCTCCTGAGAAGTCTGTATGCAGGTCAAGAAGCAACAGTTAGAACTGGACATGGAATGATGGACTGGTTCCAAATCAAGAAAGGAGTATGACAAGGCTGTATATTGTCACCCTGCTTATTTACTTATATGTAGAGTACATCATGCAAAATGCCAGGCTGTATGAAACACAAGCTGGAATCGAGATTGCTGGGAGAAATATCAATAATCTCAGATATGCAAAAAACACCACCCTACAGCAGAAGGCAAAGAATGAAAAAACTTCTTGATGAAAGTGAAAGAGGAGAGTGAAAAAGTTCTCTTAAAACTCAACGTTCAGAAAACTAAGATCATGGCACCCAGTCCAATCACTTCATGGCAAATAGATGGAAAAACAATGGAAACAGTGAGATACTTTATTCTGGGGAGCTCCAAAATCACTGAAGATGGTGACTGCAGCCATGAAATTAAATGACACTCAGTCCTTGGAAGAAAAGCTATGACCAACCTAAATAGCATATTAAAAAGCAGAGACATTACTTTGCCAACAAAGGTCCATCTAGTCAAAGCTGTGTTTTTTCCTGTGAGACTTGGACTATAAAGAAAGCTGAGTGCCGAAGAACTGATGTTTTTGAACTGTGGTGTTGAAGACTCTTGAAAGTCCCTTGGACTGCAAGGAGATCCAACCAGTCCATCCTAAAAGAAATCAGTCCTGAAAATTCACTGGAAGGATTGATGTTGAAGCTGAAACTCCAGTACTTTGGCCACCTGATGTGAAGAACTGACTCATTGGAAAAGACCCTGATTTGGGGAAAGATTTAAGACAGGAGGAGAAAGGGACAACAGAGGATGAGATGGTTAGATGGCATCACCGACTTGAGGGCATGAGTTTGAGTAAGCTCCGGCTGTTGGTGATGGACAGGGAAGCTTTGCATGCTGTAGTCCATGGAGTCTCAAAGAGTCAGACAGGACTGAGCAACTGAACTGTTCCTTAACTGTTCTGTTTCTAGGTAACAGCTTCCCTTGTATCTCAGTAGGTAAAGAACCTACCTGCACTTCAAGAGACCTGGGTTCGATTCCTTGGTCAGGAAGATTCCCTGCTGAAGGAAATGGCAACCCACTCCAATGGCAGGCTGGTTGCAAGAGTTGGACACAGCTTAGCTACTAAACCACCCCCAGGTTTTGGAGGTTTTTCTAGGTAAGGTGTAACTAAACTGGAGCAAAACCATGAACTGGGAGAATAATCTAGTGTGGAACCGGAAAGACAGAAGTAGAAAAAATATTTCTGTCTAAGAAAACCATCCACATGAGCAAAAAAAGACATTTATCACAGAGAGTTCAACACCTTTGGGCTTTCCAGGTGGCACTAGCAGTAAAGAACCCAACTGCCGATGCAGGAGACATGAGAGATGGGGATCCCTTCCCTGTGTGTGGTTGATCCCCTGGAGGAGGGTGTGGCAGTCCACTCCAATATTCTTGCCTGGAGAATCCCATAGACAGAGGAGCCTGGCAGGCTACAGTCCATAGGGTCCCACAGAGTCAGACACGACTGAAGCGACTTATCAGGCATACATCCATATTCACCACCTTTAAATTATAAAGCTAACACTTAGAGTCTTTTTCTTTTTCATGTTTCTCCTGAACATCAGATTTAGTCAATAAAACAGAATTCCCCATAACTTCACTTATTTCCCCCTTTCTTCTACTAACTAGCAAAGAGAACAGTCTAGAATTTGATACTGAGTTATGGTTTTATCTTATTTATTTATTTTTTGGACAATGTGTCCCTTTCATTCTAGAAAATAAACAAAATAAAAACAACTATGTACAACTGTATGGCTTATTCCATGAACTACTTTTAATTAAATTATAATAAGTACTTTCTTCAAAAAGACAGTTACACTATCATAAACATAAAAATTTTTGTATAGGTCTCATTAATTTATGTGTTTGAAAATAAGCTTCAATGCTCAAATAAAGAGGAAGAAAAGAAAAAGCCTACAATGAAAGTTTGTTATCTATGCCATTCCATTTTTTAAAATTTAGTTATTTATTATTGTTATTATTATTTTTTACTTTACAATATTGTCTTGGTTTTGCCACACATCAACATGAATCCACCACAGGTGTACACGTGTTTCCAATCCCGAACCCCGCCTCCTACCTCCCCGNTCTATGGGGTCGCACAGAGCTGGGCACGGCTGAAGCAACTTAGCAGCAGCACCAACAGGCTAAATAGCACAACACCCACTCTGTCAACAGAATCTATTGAAAAAAATTTTTATTTGGTCATTCAATTGGTGGTTTTGCTAAATTACTTAAAATAACTGGCTTAACTCATGACTTAAAGAGTTTTCCTTGATCAAATTGACTCAATTCCAAGGATGTTTTATTCTCAGACTGAAGAATCAAATAGAGACTATGGCCTTCAGATACAAAACAGTTAGAACATTCGTTAGGTAAGTTCCTACTCGTGTTGCCACAGTGAAGGCCTTGTCATTGTCAGCTTATTAAAACTACAAGTCTATTTGAGGGACATTGAAAAGCATGGGATCTCTAGTTGAGAAATCAAAGAGTCCCAGAAATTCAAATGCTTTATTGACAGTTGACAGACACTAATGACTTTCTCAGGCTTAGTTGGAAGTTACTGTTTAGTGACTCAGTCATGTCTGACTCTTTGCAACCCCATGGACTGCAGTATGCCAGGCTTCCCTGTCCTTCACTATCTCCCAGAGTTTGCTCAAACTCTTGTCCATTGAGTCAGTGATGTCATCCAACCATCTCATCCTCTGTTGCCTTTCTCTTCCTGCCCTCAATCTTTCCCAGCATCAGGATCTTTTCTAATGAGTCAGCCCTTTGCATCAGGTGGACAAAGTCCTGGAGCTTCAGCTTTAGCATCAGTCCTTCCAGTGAATATTCAGGGTTAGATAAGAGTAAGTACCCTTCTTAAATAATTATAAGGGCCTATCAGGTGAACAGAACTGCATGAATATACTTCATCTATGACAGATTTTTATTGGGCCATGCTTGGTGCTATATATATGTTTATTTTAGCAATATATCAAAGACCTGTGAACCCACCACTCTATACAGAAGCTAAGCATTAGAAATCACTTACTTCCATGAGGTCATCCTTATCCATCCTTATCCACTCTCTCTCATGCCATCAAAGCTATAGAAATATATTAGAGAAATGCCGTCTTGGATGTGATGTGCACACAATTTTCATGCAACATGTTTATAGAGCACATAACAGCCTTCCCTTTTAAAGAAATATTTTGTCAAGTCTTTATACAACCACTTGAGAAGATAATTTACAAGCCCTATCAATTAGCTTGATATTCTTGGTCTATATGTTTAGAAGTCCCCTGGCAGCTAGTATTGACATCACCTATTTTTAGAGAGTAATTGATGCTTTTGAACTGTGGTGTTGGAGAAGACTCTTGAGAGTCCCTTGGACTGCAAGGAGATCCAACCAGTCCATTCTAAAGGAGATCAGCCCTGGGATTTCTTTGGAAGGAATGATGCTAAACCTGAAACTCCAGTACTTTGGCCACCTCATGCGAAGAGTTGACTCATTGCAAGACTCTGATGCTGGGAGGAATTGGGGGCAGGAGGAGAAGGGGACGGGATGACAGAGGATGAGATGACTGGATGGCATCACTGACTCGATGGATGTGAATCTGAGTGAACTCTGTGATTTGCTGATGGACAGGGAGGCCTGGCGTGCTGCAATTCTCTGGGGTCACAAAGAGTCGGACACGACTGAGCGACTGAACTGAACTGAACTGAACACAGTTTGCAAAACACTTAAATAAAGAATTAGCTCTCAGGGTAAGGAGGGATGGGTTGAATTGGGAGATAGGAATTGACATATATACACTATTGATACTATGTATAAAATAGATGAGCCTCCCCAGTGGCTCAGTGGCAAAGAATTCACCTACCAATGCAGAAGATGTAATAGACACAGGTTCGATACCAGGATCGGGAAGATTCCCTGGCAGATGGCATGGAAACCCACTTCAGTATTCTTGTCAGGAAAATCCCATGGACAGAGGAGCCTGGCAAGCTCCATAGGGTCACAAAGAGTCAGATATGACTGACGTGACTGAGCACACACAAGCACATAAAATAAATAACTAATGAAAACCTACTCTATAGGAA
The DNA here is from genome assembly GCA_006410875.1 of Neotragus pygmaeus. Classification (NCBI taxonomy): domain Eukaryota; kingdom Metazoa; phylum Chordata; class Mammalia; order Artiodactyla; family Bovidae; genus Neotragus; species Neotragus pygmaeus. The sequence continues at coordinate 569,261 of SJYV01032100.1, read as the reverse complement.
CTCTACTCAGTCAATGCTCTGTGATGACCTAAATGGGGAGGAAATCCAGAAAACAGGGAATATATGTATATGTATAACTGATTGACTCTGCTGTACAGTAGACATTAACACAATGTTGGTAAAGCAACTATACTCCAATATTTTTTTAATAATTAGCTGTCATCATTTTCCACCAATATGTAAACATGACTCATGCCACAAGAAGGACTATGTCTATCAGAACCAGAATTTTATTTCATTTCTATATTTTTTTCCATGACATGGAACCTGAAGTATGTCTTTTCTCCACTGAAATTCACGGGGGTAATACTATCCCTGTACAGAAGTGAATGAGTGAAGCAGAGCTTTGTTCCTTTTTCATTACATTGACCTCTATGGCAAATGATGAGACATCTAGTTTGACTTTTGCCTGCCCAGACTTAAAGAACTATGTGCTAAATTAAATGTAATTTGGGCCATTGTTTCACTTCTGTTCTGAAATCTTTGTGTAATTCTGGAAAGACTTGTACGGGAGCCCAAAACGTGTTTTCAACATGAAAACAAATGCTTGTCCCTGCAGTTGTCTTTTCTGAGAGTGCATTGTTCTACCTCCTTGATTATAGTCTTAAAAAAAAAAATCCAGGGAAAGGATTAAGCTTGAGGGGTCTGGTTTCTGGAGCCTTCCTCTTATATATATATTATTTTGTTCCTAGATATTTTGTAGGTCCAAGAAAACCCTGAAGATTTGGCTTAGTGGAAATGAGGAGAGGTATATTTGAATTGATGAGAAGAAATATGGATTGTGAACCAGTTTTAATCTAGGTTTTATTAGTCTCCAGTCCCCATAATTAGAACAAGTCTAACAAAGCATCGCTTAGTAGTTTTCTCTAAGTGACTTTTCTTAGTTAATAGCTAATAATGATTTGTAATTAGGAAATAATTTAAATGTAAATAGATTCTTCTGCACTGCCTACCAATGCTTGAAAACAATTTGTTCTCTTAAATAGCCTAGAAATTACCCCAACAGTCTTGATGATACGTTAATTTTCTTGGAAAAAAATTCTACATAAGAAGTACAAAGAGAACTTTAGCTCTACATCTATTTGAATTGTAACACATTTCTAAGAAATAAGAGTCTACATTTATGAGGCATTACTGGTCATTGATGTTGTAGTCAATCCAGGGGAAAAAGTGTGTGTGGAAGAGAATTTAGAAAGTGTCTCTATAAGTCACTGAATGCCTCAGAAAAATATTCAAGCCTGGTATTATCCTCAGCCTTTCCAATCATTTCCTATGACAGTGTTCTCAAATGGGAAGATGAAGAAACCTGAGAAAGGAAAACGCTTTAGGATATTACTAATCTGGATGAGAAAAGAATTGAGAGACGGGTCTGGATGGGAGCTATTGAAGTAGCAAAGTAAGATAGTAGCAATGGGAATATGCAAAGGTAGGGAGAATGATAAGATTTTAGGAAGGGGAGAGGTAGGATTCGCTGAGATATCATTTGTAAAATTTGAAAGAGGATAAGAAGTAGAAAATGATTCCATGGTTTAATATTGATGCCATCACTGGGCAACTGTTTGCCATACAAAGGGGATTGAGAGGGGAAATAAAGATTGTATTAAGTCACTTCACTGGTGTCTGACTCTTTGCGACCCTACGGATTGTAGCCCACCAGACTCCTCTGTCCATGGGATTCTCCAGGCAAGGATACTGGAGTGGGTAGCTATGCCCTCCTCCAGGGGATCTTCTTGACCCAGGGACTGAATTCACATCTCCTTTGGCTCCTGTATTGCAGGCAGAATCTTTACCACTGAGCCACCAAGCAAACCCAAATAAAGATTGCTCATCCTTAAATTTATCACATCCATGAGAAAAGAATTCTGTGCATTCATGCTAACAAGTAATTTACCTTATTAATTCTGTAGACAAAATTTGACCTTGATGCACTTATTTTATAATTTCTACATAAAGATGTAGCATTTTCCCCAAATCTTGTCTTATTTTTTATATTCATTTCACAAGAATAAAAGATACAATCATAGAAGACTGATATTTCTAAAGCCAGGTAGAGTTTCTATATGCTTCACCCTGAGGAGGCTGAAGACCTCTTATTCACCAAGACTTGTTGGCAGAGTCATGTTGGAAAACATTCAGGTTCCATGAACCCAGAAATACCTGTGTGAGGTTGATTCAGCTTGAATGACTGCAATGCATTTTCATTCCTGCCATCCTGTTTCCTTATATGTGTGCTCACTCAATAGTGTCCAACTCTTTTTGACCCCATGGATTGTAGCCCACAAGACTCCTCTGTAAATGGGATTTCCAAGGCAAGAATACTGGAGTGGGTTGCCATTTCCTCCAACAGGGGATATTCCCAACCCAGGGACTGAACCCACAAATCCTGAGGCTCCTGCATTGGCAGGAGGATTTTTTTACCACTGATCCACCTGTTTCCTTGGAGGATTTCTACTCAACTTTCTAGACTCAATAGCAAGCCATTAGGGTTTAATGCCTGCAAACTTTCCCACCAGCTAGAAGTAATTGAGTATTCCCTCATCACCATTTCCCTGGCACTTGGTGTACCTCAGTTATACATTTTATCACAGGTATATTGCTGTATTTGATTTCCAACAACTTTTTTGAGCAAGCATTACACTTATATGATTTACACATTTAAGTGACTGTCTCCTTCTCAGCTCTACTTAACACTCTTGCCATCCTGTGCTCAGATAGTCATTATTTTTGTTTCTTATTTGTCCCTCCAACATTTATTTCTGAACTTACAAGCAAATTCAAACATTCTAACATTGGGAGTTGGGGCCTCAGCATATGAATTTTGGATACAAACATCAGTCCACAATAATAGCAATTCTCTGAAAACAAAAATTAAAACATAAAACTAAAATTTAATAGCAAACGTTGAAACACTTACTTAACATGTGAAAAGTAAACCTTCTCCTTTAAATAATATTTGAGTGAAAGGCTATCCAAGCTGGGTCTGTCAAATAGTGTTTGTAGTAGGGCCTTTGGTTGTCATTTAGGTTTAGATAAGATCGTGAGGGTAGTGTTATCATAACACGACCTTCTAAGTACGAAGAGACTGGTGAGACTATGCTCTCTTTCTCTGTCTCCCTGCCATATGAGGACACAGAGAGAAGGCAGCTATCTGCAAGCCAGAAGAAGACTCACACTAGACAACTAGCTGGCACCTTGATCTTGACCTCTCAGCATCTAGAACTGTGAGAAATATGTTTTTAAGCCACTCTGTGGTGTATTCCTATAGCAACCCTTAATGACTAAAACAGTTGTCTTGCACATTTTTCTAAAATGTATTAACGTTTTCCACATGGCATAATGTATGGCATTTTTTTATAATGTGTCTATGGGAATTATAACGTGTACTCTGTGTTTCAGAATGCAGAATTTAATATAACAATTCTGGGATTGGAATACTCAGTTCAGTTCAGTTCAGTCACTCAGTCGTGTCCAACTCTGCAACCCCAAGAATCTTAGCACACCAGGCCTCCCTGTCCATCACCAACTCCCAGAGTTCACTCAGACTCACATCCATCAAGTCAGTGACGCCATCCAGCTATCTCATCCTCTGTTGTCCCCTTCTCCTCTTCCCCCCAATCTCTCCCAGCATCAGAGTTTTTTCCAATGAGTCAACTCTTCGCATCAGGTGGCCAAAGTACTGGAGTTTCAGCTTTAGTATCATTCCTTCCAAAGAAATCCCAGGGCTGATCTCCTTCAAAATGGACTGGTTGGATCTCCTTGCAGTCCAAGGGACTCTCAAGAGTCTTCTCCAACACCACAGTTCANAAATAAATATATTACATTTTCAAGACTAAGAATATATATTCAATAGAATTGGATAAGTATGTCTAAACATGAAACTGAATATCCTTAATGACTCAAATTTGACTAAGCATAAAGGTGATTCTTTTTTAATGGTACATATTCTCAAATTGAAAAAAAATGTCATTTGTAGACTTTTTAAAAAGCTATTTCTATACCTAACAATAAATATTATATAAGTATAGATATTTTAAACATTAAGTTAAAAAAAAATTGTGGGCTGCAATGCTACTTCCAGAAAGGATGCTAAAAACAATTCATAATGATCAGAGCTCTTTTGTTTGTTTGTTTGTTTGTTTTGCTTTGCAGAATTTTATTGTTTTCTGTGAAACATCAACATGAATAGCCATAGGTGTACAACGTTTTTTTATTGTGTAATGTAAAATAAGGGGTTAGTAAAAGATAAGAAATTTAAATTTGCAGATAAGGCCTTCCCAGGTGGCTCAGTGAGTAAAGACTACTCCTGCCCAGCAGAAGACCCAGGAGATACAGATTTGATCCCTCGGTTAGGAAGATCCCCTGAAGGAGGGCATTGCAACCCACTCCAATAATCTTGCCTGGAGAATCCCATGGACAGAGGAGTCTGGCAAGCTACATACAGTTCATGTGTCTGCAAAGAGTTGGACATGACTGAAGCAACTCTGCATGCACAGGCCTTTCAAGAAAGATGAGTTAATCTAAATATGCATGTTGATTAAAATCTCCTACTCTGAGCATGTTTGATTTTCAGATTTTAGCATAAAAGTCTTTTTCTTTTTTTTAAAACTTGAGATGAAGACACGTCTAAGCAAAGAATACAAAACAAAAGTCAATTCTCAAAAAATTGACAGAAAGCTAACCCTTATAGAAGTACTGGCAATAAAGTAGGATTTCTGAGTACTTTGTACTTCAGTTGAGACTAAGAGTATTGTACCTTGGTGGGAAATAGCAAGAGTTGATAGTCAGGGAAATGTAGATATTTTAAATTTTAAATAAGGTAAAGCCATGTCCCACAGTCATCATGTCACTCAGAAGTCACATTCTACACATCTCACAATCCCTACTGATGATAAATTTAATATCACAAATTCCTCTGTCTCTGCCTTGTGTCTGTGTTGTGTTGATATGAATAATTCCTAAAAGGTGAATTCTGATAATAACTTTACACATTGAATGTCAGCAATTTCTAATCATCAAAAATTGCAGCTATTTCATTTTGCCCTGTGAACCTCTACTAATATTATGTCTTTGCTAGCATGAAACATTTATGATAATTCATGTAAAACTATTTTATTAATAAGTTGTATAAGTTGCATCTGTTTTAATGGAAAAAGTGCATAGTTATGGGAAAAAATGCCTGCAATTGCTCTAATTCTTCGTTTCTATTTTTTAGTGGATTTCTGAATTCATAAATTGTTACTTCAATATGTGCTCTAAATTTAACATAGGGTAGGGACATTTTCAAGTATATATTCTCCAGGGATGCTCACTTTATTTTACTTTAGTTAGGATTCAGTGCAACTATCTATATTGAATCTAAAGTGTTGATGTAGAATTTGTTTACAATTTTATCATCTTTTGAGACTCTTATATAAGAGAAACATATAGAAAACAAGAAGATTCCAAAATGAAAATAAAAACTAGATGTTACTCTCCCGTCTTCTGGGAAGACAGACACTTAGATCACTTTAATAAGATATGAAAAGTACAATCACAGAGATATTCACATAGAATTGTTGGTTCACAAAGAAGGTTTTATTCAAACTTGGAAAAAAAGAAGCAGTTTTCTAGCTAAATTGGAATTGGTTTTCATTCCAATCCCAAAGAAAGGCAATGACAAAAAATATTCAAACTACCACACAATTGTACATTTTTCACATGCTAGCAAAATAATGCTCATTATTCTCCAAATCAGGCTTCAACAGTACGTGAACCATAAACTTCCAGATGTTCAAGCTGGATTTAGAAAACGCAGAGGAACCAGCGATCAAATTGCCAACATCCATTGGGTCATCATTGAAAAAGCAAGAGTTCCAAAAAAACATCTACTTCTGTTTTATTGACTACATCAAATCCTTTGACAGTGTGGATCACAACAAATTGTGGAAAATTCTTAAAGAGATGGGAATATCAGACAACCTTACCTACCTCCTGAGAAGTCTGTATGCAGGTCAAGAAGCAACAGTTAGAACTGGACATGGAATGATGGACTGGTTCCAAATCAAGAAAGGAGTATGACAAGGCTGTATATTGTCACCCTGCTTATTTACTTATATGTAGAGTACATCATGCAAAATGCCAGGCTGTATGAAACACAAGCTGGAATCAAGATTGCTGGGAGAAATATCAATAATCTCAAATATGCAAAAAACACCACCCTACAGCAGAAGGCAAAGAATGAAAAAACTTCTTGATGAAAGTGAAAGAGGAGAGTGAAAAAGTTCTCTTAAAACTCAACGTTCAGAAAACTAAGATCATGGCACCCAGTCCAATCACTTCATGGCAAATAGATGGAAAAACAATGGAAACAGTGAGATACTTTATTCTGGGGAGCTCCAAAATCACTGAAGATGGNGGAGAGTGAAAAAGTTCTCTTAAAACTCAACGTTCAGAAAACTAAGATCATGGCACCCAGTCCAATCACTTCATGGCAAATAGATGGAAAAACAATGGAAACAGTGAGATACTTTATTCTGGGGAGCTCCAAAATCACTGAAGATGGTGACTGCAGCCATGAAATTAAATGACACTCAGTCCTTGGAAGAAAAGCTATGACCAACCTAAATAGCATATTAAAAAGCAGAGACATTACTTTGCCAACAANTAAAAATTTTCTATTTTAATACTGTGGTCTAGGTGGTATGGGAAAATGGTAACACATTTCCCACATTAAATCAAATAGTAAAGTCATGGAAAATCTTACTGACTACAGAATTGAATATTGATGACATACCAATAGGAAAACTCATTATTGCTGTAAAAGTACCTTGTACTTCTCTGCATAAACCCTTGTTCTAGTGATATATAAATATTATAAAATAAAAACTGGCAATTATAAATTGATAAATGGTGGAGAGATAATATTTTGTCTTGGCAATACTAAGAGCTGTGAAAGTCAATAATAGCCTTCTTAGAGAATCATGTCCTGTGTCCAACTCTAGAAATAGAAAAATCAACACATTGTCTTCTGTCTCTTATACACATCTATATATGTGTGTGTGTGTTAGTATACTGTATTGGTGTTTTTTTAATTTAGGAACATTTTCGTGTCTGAACATTTATGGATCTCTGGTTACAGGGAAGCAAAGTATAGGATAAGTTTCTGGAAAACACACCGGTTTCCTGCTTTTCTCTGCTGCTTGAGTTACCTTCCTAGTAATCATACAAACTTTAGGAATATATCTCATAAACCTGGCTTGAAAAGTAAAACTTTTTTCCTGTTTTTGTTTTATTTAGTTTAGATATACATTTAGAATATATTTTCCCAGGATCATAGTAGTTCTGATTTGTTTCAATGTCTCCCAGTGTTAATATTTTATAAGGTTTACATGGGACTTGTGACATGACTTATTTAAAGTTAGCAGGAGAGCAGCCATTCTCCCTTGGCAATTGCAGTTTGCATACTAAATGCAGGTTTTCTCATGCAGTACAACACCTGCATAAATTTGAAAAATTGAGAATCATGAAAATGGTATTTCAATAGCAGTTTATTTCAGCAAAAGGACAAAATTTACCGTGCAGTATGACACCATGAACAAGGTTAATGCCCTGTGGAAACTACATTTCCCTGAAGATTTATTGTCAGTGATGATGATTTTAAATAAATACATACATAATCCTCCTATTACACATACTCTTCTGTCACATGGATATCAACATATTGCTAAAAGATGTCTATGGCATGTAAAGAAAAACTATACCTACAGAAAACATAATGCACAAGATTCCCATGGAAAAAAACTATAACGTAGCTGAGTGGGATTGGATCAATAATTCTTTTTCAGTAATGAGCATATGATGTAATTTTATCTCATTGACAATAAATGCTTGTCAATTTTTAAATTTCCCTTATCCATCCCCATATTCAAGATAATGGCAACTCTCACAAAACGTAATATACTTACCTGAATTGACAGCAAATTATCATTTTGTTTCCTTTCATTTTGAACAATGAATACTCTCACGTTACCCCTGACCCCCACACAGAAAGGAAGAAAAAATACAATAACAATCCCCTGCTATCAAGTGATGAAGCATTATGGTTATGAGGAATTTGTCAGAGTCAGAAACTTCTAAAATTCCAGTGCCTATTTAACTTGAAAATGCATAATATATCCAAAAAGTACGTCCATTATAAATGAATCCTTGAACTCAGCCCAGGCTAGCATACATATTCTCTTAGTCTCTGTCTCTTTGTCTCTTATCTCTGTCTCTCTCTCCCTATACATAGACCCAGACACACTCACATACACACACAAGCACACAGAACTTTTCCCACAAGTAATCAAAACTAAATACTAAAAATGCTTGAAAACCTCATTGTTTCATAGCCAAAAAAATAACAAATATTGACTGAAAATCGTTTAGAGAAACCCTAGGACAACAAACAAATATAGAATAAACTTTTTCAATAAAGATTTGTAGATTTAATTTACATTTCTCTAATAATTAGTGATGTTGAACATATTTTCAGGTGCCTATTGGATACCTGTATGTCTTCTTTGAAGAAATGTCTATTTAGCTGTTCTGCCCACTTTTTGATTGGGTTGTTTGTTTAATACATTGAGCTGGATGAGCTGTTTGTATATTTGGAGATTAATCCCATGTTGGTTGCTTTGTTGGCAAATATTTTCTCCCATTCTGTAGGTTTTCTTTTCGTTTTGATAATGATGAATGTTTTATTTGCTGTGCAAAGACTGTTAAGTTGAATTAGGGCCCATTCATTTATTTTGGTTTTTATATTCATTGCTATCAAAACTACAATGGTATATCACCTAACACTGTTTAGAATGGCTACCATCAAAAAAAATCTACAAACAATAAATGCTGGAGAGGGTGAGGAGAGAAAAGAGTCCTTCTACACTGTTGGTAGGAATGTACATTGGTACAGTCACTATGTACAGTATGTATATTCCTTAAAAAACTAAAAATAGAGCTACCATATGATCCAGCAGGCCCACGCTGGGCATGCTGCTGCTGCCGTTGCTAAGTCGCTTCAGTCGTGGCTGTCTCTGTACAGCCCCATAGATGGCAGCCCACCAGGCTCCCCCATCCCTGGGATTCTCCAGGCAAGAATATTGGAGTGAGTTGCCATTTCTTTCCCCAATGCATGAAAGTTAAAAGTGAAAGTGAAGTCACTTAGTCGTGTCCGACTCTTAGTGACCCCATGGACTGCAGCCCAACAGGCTAATCCATCCATGGGCTTTTCCAGGCAAGAGTACTAGAGTGGGTTGCCATTGCCTCCTCCACACATATACATAATTACAATCAAAATCATTAATTTAATATTCTTCAATTCCTATTTCTAAAATTAATTTTGAAGATGCAAGTTTAAAAATCAGCTCAAATCATCAAATCATCATCAATTTTTCAAAGGAAGACTCAGTATTCATTAAGAAGATATAAAATTATAATTTTCTAGTAATTGATAAAAACATTTTTCTCTTCAACTTGGGAAATATCAGAATGATGACTAAAGAAAAGTCTGGGCAGGCTTTCTGCAACTGTCAGATTCAATTTGATTAAATAATTATTTAAGTCTCAAAAAGTATTTTTGGAAATATTTTAGGAAATTTATGGTTGAAAATTGTTCACATATGTATCTTTGACTAAATATATATATATATGTACAAATATATATGTGTGTGTGTGTATGTTTATATATATATCTTCATTCAATATTTTAAATTTCCTGAAGAATCTTGCTTATGGAATTTGTAGTATAATTTTCACATATTAAAATAGCATTAGACTTTTCTTTTAAAAATTTTCTATTTTAATACTGTGGTCTAGGTGGTATGGGAAAATGGTAACACATTTCCCACATTAAATCAAATAGTAAAGTCATGGAAAATCTTACTGACTACAGAATTGAATATTGATGACATACCAATAGGAAAACTCATTATTGCTGTAAAAGTACCTTGTACTTCTCTGCATAAACCCTTGTTCTAGTGATATATAAATATTATAAAATAAAAACTGGCAATTATAAATTGATAAATGGTGGAGAGATAATATTTTGTCTTGGCAATACTAAGAGCTGTGAAAGTCAATAATAGCCTTCTTAGAGAATCATGTCCTGTGTCCAACTCTAGAAATAGAAAAATCAACACATTGTCTTTTTTACCTCAAGAAATTCAGGCTTATCTTCATGTTCCCTGTTTTCTTTTCCTTTCCTTACAAACATTTCTCCACTATTTGCCAATATTTTCATTCCCTTTCATGAAGGCACACACATATTCATAAAGATGACACTGTAGGAAGCCTATAGAGTAATTAATGTTGATTGTACCAAGTGCATCAAACTCAATATTTCCTTTAAATTCCAAATAATCTAGGGAATTCATTTAACATAATAAGGAAATGCTAATATACAAAGAAAAGGGGTTATGAAATCAGTATAAAAAACTAAAAGAAGACAGAGAGGAAAGTATGCCAAACCTTGCTGCAGTGTTGTAAAGAAAACCTTAAGGAGATCAAAATTGAGTTGATTATTTTGAGTCACATTTTACCAGATGGTCATTGAAATTTGGGACGTAGGAAGAGGAGCCACTTCAACTAGACGTTATATCATATGACAAAGTGTAGAAAAGGGAGAGGAATAAAATCTTCTAGTGTTGAAGTATATAAGTTAAAAAGAATTCAGATAAGGAAAAGACATGTGTTAGCACTAAGATATTTAAATCTTTGACATTCAGGTGGTATGGAAAACATGAAGCAGAGAAACATAAACCTTTTTAATTTTGCAGTTACATTTTTTAGTACTTGAATGAGCATTTTTAATTTTGTAGTTTGATTCCTTATATGTTGTAGGAACAATATTCAGATTCTAATTAAGATAAGCATTCCTCCTGCATGTTGTAATATACTGACTCAGAGGTGCCTTTGTCACACTGAATTGAGGTTTAATGTTTATAGTCCTACAACATCCATGCTTTCAAGATAAGGACCATATTTCTGATTCACCTAGGTGACCCCTAATCCGTTAAATAAAATAAAATTGTAACAATTATTGGATGAATTAATGAATGGAAGACTCACTTTTCCTCTCTCCCTGCCCTTGGGACGTATTTGCTATTTATCCATTATCTTCTCTCTCAATAAATGTTACCACAATCCATCTAATTAGCCAAGATATTTTCCTGGAAATTTTCTTTGCTCCACTCTCATGCAAGCAACATTAATTTATGAGAAAATCCTCTCAGTTCCTTAAATTACACCATGGATTTGGTGACTTTTCACATACTGAACCATTGTCTGAACTATTAGACTATCCTGCTGACTTATTTCTTCAGTTTTTACTTGACAGTCTCCATCCATAAAGCATCAACAGTTATCTTTTAACAAAGATCTAAATCAGAACCTGTCACTAGTACTGTCAAAATGATTTTCTGGTTCAACATCTGTTTTGGATATGGAAAGTTGGAAAGAGCATCACCCCCACTTAGACAACAGTAAAAATCCAGACAAATTACAAATTTAAAGGTTTCCTTGAACCTGTAATTCAATTTCCACTGTCCAACATGAAACATTTAGAGAGTCAATCACAAAATGTAAAAATCATGAAAGAAATAAGGGGGGAAAAAAAAAAACATATTACCAAAGACAATCAATAGGACCAGACTCAGAGATGAACCCTATGTAATAATACACAGAAAGATAATTTACAACAACTGTGATTAATATGGTAAACTGCCTACTGGAATGTGAAAAACAGATGAGGAATTTCAATAGAGACAGAAAAGGTGAGATGGAAATGTTAATGTGGAATCGAAACTCTTCTACATACACTGCTGTGGGACAAGAATACACATTTTAACATACATATAATTCAAATTCCAGACAGATGAGAGAGAAAGCATAAATAAGAATATAAGGCTGAGTAAAAAGTACATCTACACACAAAATATGAAGGACTCTGAAAACTGTTATAATTAAAGTATGTATACAAATAATTGTTCTCCTTATGTTAAAGCAGAGGTCCTCAGCCAAGGGCAATTTTACTCCCCAGGGCCCATTTGGCAATTTCTGGAGACTTTTTATAATGTTTATAACTAGGACAGTGATACTGCAATGTATTAGGTAGAGAAGAGATCCTGCTAAACATATTATAAAACAGGACTGTTCAATTCAGCCACTCAGTCATGTCTGACTCTTCGTGACCCCATGGACTGCAGCACACTAGGTTTCCCTGTCCATCACCAACTTCCAGAGCTACCTCAAACTCATGTCCATCAAGTCCAGGATGCCATGAAGCCATTTCACCATCTCATTCTCTGTCATTCCATTCTCAGGTCCTCATTCCTTCCCAGCATCAAGATCTTTTCAAATGAGTCACATCTGAGTCACAAATGAGTCTTCACATCAGGTGGCCAAAGTATTGGAGTTTCAGCTTCAACATCAGTCCTTCCAAAGAATATTCAGGACTGATTTCCTTTAGGATTCACTGGTTGGATCTCCTTACAGTCCAAGGGACTCTCAAGAGATTCGTGTCGATGTATGGCAAACCCAATAGAGTATTGTAAAGTTAAATTTAAAAATAAATAAATTTAAAATAAAAAAAAAAAGAGTCTTCGTGTCAATGTATGGCAAAACCAATACAGTATTGTAAAGCAAAATAAAGTAAAAGTAAAATTTTTTTTTTTAAAAAAGAGTCTTCTCCAACATCACAGTTCAAAAGCATCAATTCTTTGGCACTCAGCTTTCTTGATGGTCCAAATCTCATATCCAAATATGACTACTGGAAAAACCACATGCTAGCATTACCTTGCTAGCATGTGAGATGAGTGCAACTGTGTTTGAGCATTCTTTGTCCTTCTTTAGGATTGGAATGAAAACTGACCTTTTCTTATCCTGTAGCTACTGCTGAGTTTTCCAAATTTGTTGACATATTGACTGCAGCACTGTAACAGCCATCTTCTTTGATTTTTGTTTGTTTGTTTGTTGCAGTATGAAAAGGCGATAAACAGGATAGCTAGGACATCAAGAAATTACCTGATCCAACATGTTACAAAGATAGTTTATGTTTCAAAAGTGAATGGTAGTAATGTACTGTGTGTTATAGCACAAATGAAAGTAAGATGCTTTACTATAATAGCACAAAAATTTTGGTGATTGAGATTAGAAGTATAGAGCTATACGTTTACTAAAGGTAAATGGGTATACTGTTATTTGTAGAAAACCTCTGATATTTTAAAAATGCTATTTAAGTCCTAAGAAAATCACAAATTTTCTTTTTACAAGTAATAAAAGCAATGAAGAAGAAATGAAGTGAAATTTTCTCAGTTATGTCCAACTCTTTGTAACCCCATGGAATGTAACCCACCAGGCTCCTCTGTCCACGAGATTTTCCAGGCAAGAATATTGGAGCAGGTTGCTGTTTCCTCTTCCAGGGTTATCTTCCCAACTCGGGGATCATTTCCTGCATTGCAGGCAGATTCTTTTATTTGTTCTTTATTTTATTTTATTTTATTTTATTTTTACTTTATTCTACTTTACAATATTGTATTGATTTTGCCATACATCGACATGAATCCAACACAGGTGTATATGAGCTCCCAATCCTGAATCCCCCTCCCACCTCCCACCCCACATCGTCTCTCTGGATCATCCCCGTGCACCAGCCCCAAGCATCCTGCATCCTGCATCGAACATAGACCAGTGCCCAAATCATCCCACCCTCTCCCTCTCCCTCNCCATCTCTTTCAGAATTTTCCACAGTTTATTGTGATCCACACAGTCAAAGGCTTTGGCATAGTCAATAAAGCAGAAATAGATGTTTTTCTGGAACTCTCTTGCTTTTTCCATGATCCAGCGGATGTTGGCAATTTGATCTCTGGTTCCTCTGCCTTTTCTAAAACCAGCTTGAACATCTGGAAGTTCACGGTTCACATATTACTGAAGCCTGGCTTCAGTCATGTCTAATTTGTTGTGACCCTATGGACTATAGCCTGTCAGGCTCCTCTGTCCATGGGATTCTTTAGGCGAGAATACTGTAGTGGGTTGCCATGCCCTCCTTCAGAGGATCTTCCTGGCCCAGGGATCAAACCCAGGTCTTTTATGTCTCCTGCATTGGAAGGTGAGTTCTTTATCACTAGAGCCATCTGGGAAGCATGTGTGCATGTAAGTGTGTGTGTACTGGAATAGTGCTTGCTAACCTCTCTTGGATACTTACTATGTGCTAGGTATTCTAAGTATTTGAAATACTGGTAGCTTTTTAACCAAACGGGAAAAGCAGCATAGGTTGAGAAGTGCCCAAGTTCACATAGTAAGTGGCAGAATATGGATAAAAACCTAGGTCTGCCCAAATCTGAAGTCCATATTCTTTTCTCTGAGTTAAATTTATCTGCAGGTGTTCTGACTGCTCACCTGGAAAACCTAAAAGGTTCAGTTTAAACACATTAGTAATAAAAGGAGTTCAGTAAGGCTANAAACTATAAAACACTGGTGAAAGAAATCAAAGAGGACACTAATAGATGGAGAAATATACCATGTTCATGTGTCAGAAGAATCAATTTAGTGAAAATGAGTATATTACCCAAACAGTACTCTTTAATAGAATTAAAATTGGTATCAAAAACAAAGATCTGGAAAATCTTGAAAATTTTAGAAATTGAGCCAATCATTTTCAATGACATGATGCTAAAAGGAAGTCACACACAAAAAAATAAAATGCTATATTGTTTCAATGAAAATAACAACTTATCTGTATCAAATATGTGGGAAACTAACAAATTAGTGCTTACAGAGAAATTAATAGTCTAAAAGGCTATACAGTAAGGCTTCAAATAAAGTATTTTTATGCCCACCTTGTGAAACTTGAGGGCTTCCCTGGTGACTCAGCTGGTAAAGAATCTGCCTGATATGCAGGAGACACTGGTTCTATCCCTGGGTTGGGGAGATCCCCTGGAGGAGGGCATGACAACCCACTCCAGTATTCTTGCCTGTAGAATCCTCATGGACATAGTAGCCTGGCAGGCTACAGTCCATGGTGTTGCAAAGAGTCAAACATGACTGAGTGACTTCAACTTTCACTAAGAATCTTCAAAAACAAAAGGCTTTGAATACAGATCTAGTTGAAATACTAAAATAATAAAGAAAAAAGAAGAAATAAATTATTGGAAACAAAAATAGAGAAAATGAAACAAAAAGCTGGTTGTTTTTTTAAAAATCAATAAAATTGATTAATCATTATTTATTTATTTATTTATTTATTTTTCACTTTACAATATTGTATTTGGTTTTACCACACCTCAAAATGAATCTGCCACGGGTGTGCACATGTTCCCAATCCCGAACCCCTCTCCCACCTCCCTCACAACACCATCCCTCTGAGTCATCCCAGTGCACCAGCCCTAAGCATCTAGCCGAAATGATGAAGAAACAGAATACACAATTCATAAATCACCAATATCAGGTATGAAAGAGTAGCCCTTACTACAGATCATCAAGATATCCAAAAGTTAAAAGTAGGCTATTAGAATATTTGTATGGTCCTAAATTTGAGAACTGAGGTGGAATGACAAATTAATTGAAAGACAAAGTATTCAAGAAGCTCATTTAGGAGAAATAGCTGTGTCTGAATAGAACTAAATCTATCACAAAAATTGAGATAATTATTAAAAGTATTTCTTAGCAAAGATAACTCCAGACTCACTGGTACATTCCACCAAATTTTAAGAAGAAATGATATAAATTCCACAAAAAAGCCCTTCTATAAAGCAGTACATCATTATTAAATACCTTAATGATATATTTTAACAGGGAGGATCTAATAATTATGATTACAAAGTAGTGATCAATGCAAAACACATCTACAGCACAATATCTCTAATGGAATAGGATAAGGAAAACATGTATGATTTCTATGGGTAACAAAGTGCTGATGTGATTTATTATCCACATTTCTCATTAAAAGAAAACAAAAGGTTAAATGTGAGACTGATTAAAACAAATATGTAATTTTTTTAATCTCAGTTCATAGATTTCTTATATCCATGAAGCTCTGGATTGACTGAAGACATCGGTTTAAAACCTCTTCTTAACAGAACTATACACTTTTTAATGCTATTCATTTTTAACAGTAGATAAAATGCTATTTAAAAATTTAGTTTTCAAAATGAATAGATAACCTGTCTCTGTGTCTCTATGTCTCTGTCTTGTCTCTGTCTATATATACAGATATATATGTAGATATAGATAGATAGATAACCCCTTAAGAGTTTTGCAAAAAAAAATACAAATTAATAAAAATACAATTTTATAGAAAGACTTCTTATCATGAGTGAATTGAAGAGAGTTTCCTGCCTTTACAAAATGGTGCTTGCTTTTCAAATAGGCATCTTGGGATCCTTAGCTATTTCACAGGAAAAAGATCTGAAACAGTCTAGTGCTCAGGTTTGGAGAGTTGGTTGCAGAATAGTTCTCTTGAAAATGTCTGATAGAATCCAGAGATAAAGAGCCAAAGGTAATAGGGAGGTCTGCCACAGGACTCTATAGAATTGAAAGTATTTGCAGAGAAGTGCCCCTCAGGTAATTGATAAAAAGCAGAGGTATAGTCCACTGAGATAAGAAACTACCAAGTATAAGAGAATAAAAAAATTTCTTCTGGGAAATGCTGAGCTAATCTATCAACTTTATTTTTTTAAGTCTTTTTCTATTTCACTTTCCTTCAATAACGTATCTATTTTGACAATGTGGAAAGGTTTACACAAACAGCTTGTAATGGAAAAACATAATAATCCCTAAATTCACTTTCTAGGGCAAGTTTGCTTGCAACAAAAGAAGGTAGAACATTGGTGGTTTTTTAGCACATTTGGGCTAACTGTAAGCAAACAGGGCTTTACAAAAACATTGTGGAAATTTAATTAGTTTGCTTGGTTGAACAGAACCCTGGCTTTTAGTGGGGGGAAAAAAAAACGTAGAGGTTACATTAAACAGCCAAAATATATTCCTGCTTTCCATGTAAAAATATAGCTCTTTACAATGTAAAATCTTCTATTTTATTAAAAATTGGTACTCTGAAATCATTTTCATACTTTTATTGAATGAGTTATACAATTGTCAGGGAAGAGACCAATGTTTGATATTAACGATATTGATCAGATATTTTACTTAGTGTAAGCAAAAGTACCCTAAAATGTATTAGTTGAAGGATCATAGAAAATGGATTTTAGCAGTTTGTCTCCAATTTTTTGGCTCATGAGACATCATCCACCAAAAATAAAAGCCTTTAGCTATTATTCTGCTGTGACCCTAGGAATCCCCAAAGTATCTCAGAAAAGTCTAAATTACTGCCTAGTGGCCTATACATCACTGACCTAGTTTTCCCTTAGCATGTCTGTGCCTTTTTGTCTGTGTTCCTCCTATTCTGCACCAATCCACCTGCTGTGGTCTGCTGTGTGAACACTGTTTTCCTTGACCAGTCTTATTGACTTCTGACCACCTTAGGGAAGTCATGTCCTTGGCAGTCACTCCTCTTAGTTCATCATCATTTCTGACTGCTTCTGTGGTTTTTACTTCTCTCTTGGGAAAATAGGAAAACATATTCCCTTGGGCATGTCTGAATCATGTAAAAAGAGGTTACAAAGCAGAACTATTTGTGCCCCCAGTGATTCAGTTCTGTTACTGTAGTCATCTTTCCAGGATCACCAAATGAGAATATTCAGAATTTAATGAACAACTTTACATTCTATCCAAAATGGCTGGTCCACTCTACCATGAAGATCCTGTTCAGTCTGAGCCCCATACAGGGTTTTTTTCTAATTAGTAGACATATTTTTTTTTCTCTAAATTATCTCATTATCTTTTTTTTATGTGCATTTTTTGGCATTCTATACTCACCACCATTCTGTCAAATGGATTTGCATCTCTTTTTTCTATATTCCATTGGGATTTGTGACTGTAAATATGGAGAAGTAGTTGGATACAAGTTTTGAAAAATATTAAGCATTTGATAATGATTAATGAGTTATGTTTGCCCAGAAATCCATTTGGTAGTCCTCAGGAGGCAATCTAATCACATTGGCTGGCCTAGTCAGCAAGCCTCAAATTCAACTAAGGCTCCAAAAAGGCAACATGTGGCACAGACCCTCACACAGATATCATCTCCCTAATTCTCACTATACCTCAGCAATGCTGTTTAAAATTATTATTTTGTATTTTGTAATAAAAGAAATCAAGATAAATTGAAGTCAAATCAGTTCAGTTCAGTTCAGTTCAGTAGCTCAGTCGTGTCCGAATCTTCACGACCCCATGAATCGCAGCACACCAGGCCTCCCTGTCCATCACCAACTCCCGGAGTTCACTCAGACTCACTTCCATCAAGTCCGTGATGCCATCCAGCCATCTCAACCTCTGTCGTCCCCTTCTCCTCCTGCCCCCAATCCTTCCCAGCATCAGAGTCTTTTCCAGTGAGTCAATTCTTTGCATGAGATGGTCAAAGTACTGGAGTTTCAGCTTTAGCATCATTCCTTCCAAAGAAATCCCAGGGCTGATCTCCTTCAGAATGGACTGGTTGGATCTCCTTGTAGTCCTAGGGACTCTCAAGAGTCTTCTCCGACACCACAGTTCAAAAGCATCAATTCTTCGGTGCCCAGCCTTCTTCACAGTCCAACTCTCACATCCACACATGACCACAGGAAAAACCATAGCCTTGACTGGACGGACCTTAGTCGGGCAAAGTAATGTCTCTGCTTTTGAATATACTATCTAGGTTGGTCATAACTTTTCTTCCAAGGACTAAGCGTCTTCTAATTTCATAGCTGCAGTCACCATCTGCAGTGATTTTGGAGCCCAAAAAAATAAAGTCTGACACTGTTTCCACAGTTTCCCCATCTATTTCCCATGAAGTGATGGGACCAGATGCCCTGATAGGTAGGGGCAAAATTGGAGAAAAACAAGACATACTTAAACCCTCAAATAGATATATCATTATTCAAAAGATCATTAGAGTTATAATAAAAATTGGTTGACTACTAGAAATAAATCCAGTGCAGCAGTCCCATTTCCTTTGTAGCCCCAGCCGCTGAACAAACACTATCAAATGAACTTATGTCTGTGAGTGCTTTTTCCTGGATAAAAATCAACATAGCAGCTATTAATTTTAGAACCTCAGGAAACAAAATAGCTTGACTTATTCCTCCTGTTTCTGAATCAAACTGTTTAGACTCTCTCCAATATTTTGTGGAAGGCAAGGTGTGTAGTGGTTAGATCCATGGTCTTTGGAATCCACAATCAATGCCTCTACATAGCCCACATCAACTGCTGACTCACTTGTAATTTGAGATGAAGTATTTCATATTTTTGCTTTCATTTTCTTATCTCAAAAGGAAAATGATAGTAGTATGTAATGGAATCATGTTGAAAATTAAATGATATATAACTTATAAAGAATGTAACACATTGCTTGGCATTCAGCAGTCACTTAATGAATACTAGTCATTTTAAATTTGAAAAAAAAATACAATGCAGAAATCAAGTCAGAAAATAAAGGAAGAATCTGAGGAGTGTGTGTTTTAAATTTCACATTTCTGTATCTCAAACATATTTATTAAGTCTTTGTGGAAAGTGTTTACAGACTATGGTTAACATCCACTTTCAAGGAATTAACACAATTTTTTCTAGTACTATTATACTTTATAAAATATAGTTGATGTTTGAGGACAGAGGGAAAGCTTCACAGTAGTTGCTTTATTGTGGGAGGTTAAATGGACTAACAAAAGGTGGCAGGAATTCAGGGCAGCCTTATGGGGTCACATGTGATTAGCAGTCCTGAGTTTATAGTTAGGCCAGCTAGAAAGGCAGATTATTCTTTTTAAGTCACATGGTTTTAGCTATAATAGCTATTAATAAGACAATTTAACCAAGATAGGCCTTTTGCTATTAGGGTGCACAGAATGGAGAGGCTAGGTGTGTCAGTTAGAAAAACCTAGGTTATGCTGCAGAAAATAAATAATACACAGTAACTCAAGTTTATGTCTTGTTCATGTTGCAGCTTCATCACCATCAGGGGCAGTGGAGGGTTGCTGGGTAGATTCAGCCTCCGGCATGTCTCCATTTGATTAAATGCTTCAACTTCAAAGGATGCTTAAATCACTTCTGCTCAGAGCTCATTGAGGAGAACTGGGTAAATGGCCCCACCCAACAATAAGAGAACTGGGAAGTGTAGTACTATCTGACCAGGAGACCATCAGAATATTTAGTAACAACGCTAGTGCTTGCCACACATAAGTGGAAGATGCATCTTTGTGTATACTGACATAAGGGCAATGTGTGATATATAGCATCAGTGTAGGAGTGAGTTTAAGTGAGGGAAGAGGTAAAAAATAAAAGGTAGATGATCACAGAATCAGTAAATAAGCAGGGAAAGAATGAAGAACAGGTAGTGAAATCAGATAAAATGTATTTCAAAGTGGAAATGAGGTAGAGGGGGTAGGGTCAGCCGGAGGAAATGAGTAGTAAGACAAGTGTTGCCCAACTTCAGGTTTGATACCTATTCCAGTATTCTTGCATGGAGAATTCCATGGACAGAGAGTCCTGGCTGGATACAGTCCATGGGGGTCACAAAGAGTAGGACACTACTGAGCAACTAACACTTTCACTTCTCAGGTTTGTTTTACTGAGAGCTGCACATAAATAGTAATTTCAGGTGAAAGTGAGGTATCATTTGCAGGAAAGAAGTAAGGAAATGAGGAGAGGACATTTTTTTTAATTGTTTAATTTTACACCTGTGGTGGATTCTTATCGATGTATGGCAAAGCCAATAGAGTATTGTAAAGTAAAATAAAGTAAAAAAAATAATAATAATAATAATAAATAAACTGTAGTCCATGGAGTCACAAAGATTAAAGGTAGAAGGAGAAGGAAACAGAGAATGAGATGGTTGGATGGCATCACTGACTCAATAGACATGAGTTTGTACAAGTTGCAGTAATTGGTGATGGACAGGAAAGCCTACTGTGCTACAGATCATGGGGTCTCAGAGTTGGACATGACTGAGGGACTGAGCTGAACTAAAAGAGCTGGACACAGCTGAGAGACTAACACTTCACTTCAAGCAAAGTACAGATCCATATTGTGATGTGCTTCCAGAGAATGAAGCATAAACTAGGCTTTCTGGGAATCTGATGATTCCCGATGGTCAAAGTGCAAAATGAAATTTGTGTTCGTGCTCTCCAAGGTTTATTGCAGTGATGACTGTGGAGAGAGAGAAGACAATTGCTCAGAGCACAAAGAACATATTGGCTCCATCTAATCTATATAATTTTCAACAATTGTGAGTGTGGAAGAAGTCACAATTGTGTTCAGTTCAGTTCAGTCGCTCAGTCGTGTCCAACTCCTGTGATCCTATGAGTCTCAGCACGCCAGGCCTCCCTGTCCATCACCAACTCCAGGAGTTCACTCAAACTCACAACCATTGAGTCAGTTATGCCATCCAGCCTTCTCCTCCTCTGTCATCCCCNTAATTTATTTCAAACTCTTCCTTAAGAACAACATATCCCAGATGTTGGTTAATCCTTCACAGTGTTTTCTGGAACTAGATGATGCATGGGGCTAATCTGAGTTCAGTCAAATCCAGCCAAAGTCAGCATATTTCAATTAACCCAAAGCTGACCCATAGTCTACCTTCTGCCAACCCTAGACTTGATTTTACTATAGTGAAAAAATGAATGTTTCCTATGGCAATAAACAAATAAGGAAAAACTCATATTTACAGGTAGGATCTAGCCATATTTTGGAAACTTGGCATCTGGATACCAAGAGGATGAAACAAAATATCTCTGAAGCAAAGGGCAGAGCAATTGCAAACGTGTAGAAGCAGGAATAAAATGGACTTGTTGGAGAAAGAATAAGGAAATTATTTTGCTTATAGAAAAACAGTTCAAGGATGAGAAATAATGAGAAATGGACTAAAACTCTGAGCACATTGTTCAGATGTACCGTCCCTGAGACTTGGTGAATGGCATAGGGGATTAATACAGACAGCCTGTGCTATGGCCATATGTTTCTGCCTTCTGTTGTCTCTACAGTTTGTATATATGTTGAAAATGCTTTCTTCTCAGAATGCTCCTAATTGTCACAAGATAAGACCTAGAAAAGCAAGTCTATTTTCAGGGTTCTCACCTTCCTATTATGGTTTCTTGAAACATATTTAACTCTTAATTTGTTCATGTAAAATTATTTAAGCTTTTATTGGCTCTGAATTCGCACTCTTCGGAATTAGTCACAATAATAATCTAAATGTAGAAAATGGCAAAAAGCATCATTTCAGTTATCTCTATTGCTTAACTGGATTTTAAATGTATAACAGTTGAAGTAACAGTATCTTTTTCTGTGAGAGAATACCACTGTCAGCTACTGAGAATATTGTCTTTGAACTGTGTGACCTAATGCCCTGTGGTTGCCTGGCTACAGCCTTCAGTGACATTTCTTTTAATCCCAATGTCATCAGAGTCAGCGTTTGGGGAACATGAGTTTATTTCAGAAAAACAGATGAATATGGAAGCAGTTTTTCTTGATTCCTTTATGAAAAAAATTATTCAGTTTAATTCATTAAAAAAATATTTCATGGATGACAGGTGGTCTACAATAGTGAAATGTGTTTGTTTTTATTTAACCTATGAAGTCCCTATGTCATTAGGTGATGGACTCATCTTCCAAATAATGGAATTTTATTTATTGGCATAAAGTAGAGTGTCAACCTTAGCAGATATTAAAGTATTTGACAATGTGGTTCAATTCAATAATCCAATGATTTATTGATTCAATAGAGTTTTATTTTGTATTTAATCCTAACTGAATAGCATAAGTTTCTTGGATTAAGTTACTTTACAGAAAAACAAGCCTTTTATATTTTCTTTCTTCTACACTGTAAACTTGAGGTTGGCTTAGCAAGCCACATTTGAAAGCCAATCATACTATCTGGATATTAAATCCCATATTTATGTAGTTATGCATTAAAATTAATTTTAGAACATTTATATAAACATTGAAAGTTGAAAATATAACCTAATTGCTTTAATTGATTATGTACTATAAGATTTACATTTCATAGTGGCCTAACAAAGTGACATTAAAGTGTTTGGGAGACCTCCTACAAATGCCTGCCCTTGGCTCAAAACAGATATGTTTCCAGGAAACTAGATGTATGACTAACAGAATTCTGCTCTGTGTCTCCCTAATATCTGTTCACTCCTGTCCTTTTTTCTCCTAGAAAGAAATATATGGAACTCCAAGTATTACTATTTCTATTTAGTTTCTGGATGCTTATAAATTTTAAAATTATAACCTTATTAAAATATACATCAAATACGTCAGGACTTTTCAAGTACTATTTTGAGACCTTTTAAAGTTTCTCCTTGGTTGTAGGATATATTATAGGCTCCATATAACCTCAGAGTGCCTTTAAATCTGTTTTTGGATCACTCTCCAGAAGAATTCCACACCAGGTACCCAGTCCCTTTGATGTTATTTTGGTTCCTTAAACTTTTCATGCATCACAGACCTCCTAAGTGCTGGAACACCATTCTTTCACCTCTTTTTGTCTAACCAATGTCAATCTAATCTTCATGTCTTAAGACTTAAGCCATTTTTATGAAACTTTTTCTGAAGTCTCAGACTAGCTTAGCTGCCCCATTACAAATTCACTCAAAAAAGAGTATATGTTCCTTTATAATATTTATATTCTAATCTTAATTTCTGAATTTATCCTTTTTTAAGGAAGACATTGTTTTTTAGATTAATTTATTTTAATTGGAAGATAATTACTTTACAATATTGTGATGTTTTTGCCATATATCAACATGAATCAGCCATGGGTACACATGATCCCCCTCATCCTGAACCCTCCTCCTACCTCCCTACCCACCTCATCCCTCTAGGTTGTCCCAGAGAACCGGCTTTGAGTGCCCTGCTTCATGCATCCATCTTTCACTAGTCATCTATTTTACATATGGTAATATATATGTTTCAATGCTATTCTCTGAACTCATCTGACCCTCGCCTGCTCTCACATAGTCCAAAAGTCTGTTCTTTACATCTGTGTTTCATTTGCTGCCTTGCATGTAGGATCATCATTACTGTCGTTCTAAATTCAATATATATGCATTAATACACTGTATTGATGTTTCGCTTTCTGATTCACTTCACTCTGTATAATAGGCTCCAGTTTCATCCATCTCATTAGAACTGTCTCAAATGTGTTCCTCTTTTTAGCTGAGTAATGTTCCATTGTGTATGTTTCACAGCTTCCTTATCCATACGTCTGCCAATGAACATCTAGGTTACTTTCATGTCCTAGCTATTGTAAACAGTGCTACAATGAACACTGGGGTACACATGTCTCCTTCAATTATGGTTTTATCTGTGTGTATGTCCAGCAGTAGGATTGCTGGGTTGTATGCCAGTTCTAGATGGGGATGGGGATAGATGGGGAAACAACGGTAGATGATATATCTAACCATATGTAAAATAGATGGCTAGATGAAACAATGATAGACTTTTGAACTATGTGAGAAAAGGCAAGGGTCAGATGATTTGAGAGAATAGCATTGAAACATATATATTACCATATGTAAAATAGATAACTAGTGAAAGATGGATGCATGAAGCAGGGCACTCAAAGTCAATTCTCTGGACAACCCAGAGGGATGGGGTTGGGAGGAAGGTGGGAGGAGCATTCAGGATGGGGGAGATAGATAGATAAATGGGGAAGCAATTGAAACAGTGACAGATTTTATTTTGGGGGGCTCCAAAATCACTGCAGATGGTGACTGTAGCCATGAAATTAAAAGATGCTTGATCCTTGGAAGAAAAGTTATGACCAACCTAGACAGCATATTAAAAAGCAGAGACATTACTTTGCTGTCAAATGTCCATCTAGTTAAAGCTATTGTTTTTCCAGTAATCATGTTTGGATATGAGATTCAGACTTTCAAGAAAACTGAGCACCAAAGAGTAGATGCTTTTGAACTGTGGTGTTGGAGAAGACTCTTGAGAGTCCCTTGGACTGCAAGGAGATCCAACCAGTTAGTCTTAAAGGAAAACAGTCCTGAATATTCATTGGAAGGACTGATGCTGAAGCTGAAACTCCAACACTTTGGCCACCTGATCTGAAGAACTGACTCATTTGAAAAGACCCTGATGCTGGGAATGACTGAGGAGGGAGGAGAAGGGAATACCAGAGGATGAGATGGTTGGATGGCATCACCAACTGGATGGCATGAGTTTGAGTAAGCTCCAGGAGTTGGTGATGGACAGGCAGCCCTGGTGTGCTGCAGTCCATGGGGTTGCAAAGAGATGGACACGACTGAACAACTGAACTGAACTGAAATGATGGCAATTCTATTTCTAATTTTTTAAATATAAATTTATTGATTTTAACTAGAGGTTTATTACTTTACAATATTGTATTGGTTTTGCCATACATCAACATGAATCCACCACAGGTATACATGTGTTCCCCATCCTGAAACCCCCTCCCTCCTCCTTCCCCTTACCATCCCTCTGGGAGTCTCCTCCCTGTTCTCCATAGTGGCTGTACTAGTTTGCATTCCCACCACCAGTGTAATAGGGCTCTCTTTTCTCTACTCTCTCTCTGCAGCATCTACTGTTTGCAGATTTTTTTGATGGTGGTCATTCTGACTGGTAGTATATTACAACCTTGGAAGATCATTTTTCAGTGTCTTATCTTTTTGCCTTTTCATACTGTTCATGGGGTTTTCAAGGTAAGAATACTGAAGTGGTTTGCCATTCCCTTCTCCAGTGGACTACATTTTGTCAGAACTCTCCACCATGATCTGTCCATCTTGTATGGTCCTACATGGCATGGCTCATAGTTTCACTGAGTTAGACAAGGCTGTGGTCCATGTGTTCAGACTGGTTAGTTTTCTGCGACTGTGGTTTTCACTCTGTCTGCCTTCCGATGGAGAAGGAGAAGAGAGTTATGGAAGCTTCCTGATGGGAGAAACTGATTGAGGGGGAAACTGGGTCTTGTTAGATGTGCGGGGCCATGCTCAGTAAAACTTTAATCCAGTTTTCTGTTGATGGGCAGGGCTGTGTTCCATCTCAGTTATTTGACCTTGAGGCTGAACTCTTGTGGAGGTAATTTTAGATAATGTTGACCTCTTTCAAAAGGTCCCATGTATCCTCTGCTACACTCAGTGCCCCCAACCTTCAGCAGGCCACCGCTGACCCACGCCTCCACTGGAGACTCCTGGACATTCACGGGCAAGTCTGAGTCAGTGTCTTGTGGGATTACTGCTCCTTTCTCTTGCATCCTGATGCACACAAGGTTCTGTTTGTGCCCTCCCAGAGTCTATTTCCCAGTCCTGTGTAAGTTCTGTTGGCTCTATGGTGGAGTTGATGGTGACCTCCTCCAAAAGGTCTTATGCCATACCCAGGTCTACTGCACCCAGAGCCCCCGCCCCTGCAGCAGTCCACTGCTGACATGTACCTCTGCAGGAGACACTCAANTACATTTTGTCAGAACTCTCCACCATGATCTGTCCATCTTGTATGGTCCTACATGGCATGGCTCATAGTTTCACTGAGTTAGACAAGGCTGTGGTCCATGTGTTCAGACTGGTTAGTTTTCTGCGACTGTGGTTTTCACTCTGTCTGCCTTCCGATGGAGAAGGAGAAGAGAGTTATGGAAGCTTCCTGATGGGAGAAACTGATTGAGGGGGAAACTGGGTCTTGTTAGATGTGCGGGGCCATGCTCAGTAAAACTTTAATCCAGTTTTCTGTTGATGGGCAGGGCTGTGTTCCATCTCAGTTATTTGACCTTGAGGCTGAACTCTTGTGGAGGTAATTTTAGATAATGTTGACCTCTTTCAAAAGGTCCCATGTATCCTCTGCTACACTCAGTGCCCCCAACCTTCAGCAGGCCACCGCTGACCCACGCCTCCACTGGAGACTCCTGGACATTCACGGGCAAGTCTGAGTCAGTGTCTTGTGGGATTACTGCTCCTTTCTCTTGCATCCTGATGCACACAAGGTTCTGTTTGTGCCCCCCCAGAGTCTATTTCCCAGTCCTGTGTAAGTTCTGTTGGCTCTATGGTGGAGTTGATGGTGACCTCCTCCAAAAGGTCTTATGCCATACCCAGGTCTACTGCACCCAGAGCCCCCGCCCCTGCAGCAGTCCACTGCTGACATGTACCTCTGCAGGAGACACTCAAACACTGTTCTGTCTCAGTCTTAGTGGGGTCTCTGGGTCCTGGAGTGCACCATGTATGTTTGAGCCCCCTGAGCATCTCTGGTGGGTTTGGAGTTTGATTCTAAACGCAGTTCTGCCCCTCCTACCATCTTGCTGGGGTTTCTCTGCCCTTGGACATGGGGTATCTATTCACAGTTGCTCCAGCCAACTGAACTGATTCTGACCGACATGAGATGACACTTCATTGTGACTTTTAATTTGCATTTATCTAATAATAAGTAATCAGTATTTTTTCATATTTTTATTAGACATCTTTATGTCTTCTTTGGAGAAATGTCCCTTTAGTTCTTTGGCCCACTTTTTGCTTGGGTTGTTCGTTTTTCTGCTATTGAGTTGTATGAGCTGCTTGTATATTTTGTGCATTTATCTTTAAAATAAATAAACGGGAAAACAATGGAAATAGTGAAAATCT
Source organism: Neotragus pygmaeus (assembly GCA_006410875.1). Lineage (NCBI taxonomy): Eukaryota > Metazoa > Chordata > Mammalia > Artiodactyla > Bovidae > Neotragus > Neotragus pygmaeus. The sequence goes on along the minus strand of SJYV01032100.1, from coordinate 541,593 downwards.
TTTATTGGGCTCCAAAATCACTGTGGACAGTGACTGCAGTCTTGAAATTAAAAGACACTTGCTCCTTCGAAGAAAAGCTATGACCAATTTAGACAGCATATTAAAAAGCAGAGACATTACTTTGCCAACAAAGGTCTATATAGTCAAAGCTATTGTTTTTCCAGTAGTCATGTATGAATGTGAGCATTGGACCATAAAGAAGGCTGAACACCAAAGAATGGATGCTTTTGAACTGTGGTGTTGGAGAAGACTCTTGAGAGTCCCTTGGAGTGAGAGGAGATCAAACCAGTCAATCCTAAAGGAATTCAATCCTGAATATTCACTGAAAGTACTGTTGCTAAAGCTCCAATATTTTGGCCACCTGATGCAAAAAGCTGACTTCTTAGAAAATAATCTGATGCTGGGAAGGATGGAAGTCAGAAGGAGAAGGGGATGACAGAGGAAGAGATGGTTGGATGACATTTCCAATTCAATAGACATGAGTTTGAGCAAGCTCCAGGAAATTGTGAAGGACAGGGAAGCCTGGCGTGCTGCAGTCCATGGAGTTGCAAAGAGTTGGACATGACTGAGCAACAATCTTATAAAATATATTATGAGATAGAATGTTATGTTTGTCAATTCCTTCTTATTTATTTAAACCTGGGAAGAATAGCAAGTGTAATTAATTCAGCTGACAGTAGTTATCTGAATTGGAGAAAAGGTGTCCATGGCTGAAAGGAAAAGAATGCTAAACTCTAGAATTACAAAAACAAGCAACTCAGAAGAAGGTCTAGCACATAGAAAAGAAATGTGATTAACTCTCCCAAGTATTTTTAGAATTATGTAAATGTCTTATTCTACTTGAGAATGATATTTTCATTGAATGCAAGCTCTTTATTTGCCCACTTTAATTGTCCATCTAGATAGATATTTGTTAGCTGCAATATAAAGGTCAAATAAACTCCCTAACACGTTTTTCAGCACTTTCAGCAAGTTTCCTGCAAGTTAAATGAAAGTATCAAATAAGAAATTGCAGTATCAGTTTTTTCTCCCTAATTATAAGAGAACTTTTTTTATTACTATTTTGAGTGTTGCTATTTCATTGGCAATCTTGAAGTAGTTACTGTCTGATGCCTCTGGTAGAGGGAGAAAAGGTCATGGCTAACACTGTATTGGCATCTTGCCTTTGTCTAATCACAGCAGGAGCCATTGGTCTATGGAATGTTTAAAGAAAAGAAATTTGTGGCTTATATGATGATTGAGCAACTGTACAATACCCCAGTAGGGGGTTAATTAGAAATGAAAGGGCTTAAAATTTCTCTCAAAGCAGATCTCTTTGGGGAGGTCATTTTCAGAAAGCATCTCATTTATGCATCTCTGAAGTGCTTTTTAAAAAGCATATTCTTTTAACAAATGAAGAGTCAGCCAAAAATCAGGAGGCTCAGAATAAGAAGAGATACATTAATGAATAAGAAGTAACTGCAACAATCCATTAGGAAACCTAGTAATTTCTGTCTGTTTAAATAGTGCCATTTGCCTATATTGTACCACTGATATTATAAAATAATACTAATTTTTATGGCAGGCATCTTGTAATTGGTTGTTTCAGTCATTTTTTTCTATTTGTATTAAAGGACAAATGGTATTCTTACATTAAATTATGTTCAGAGTAAGAGAGAATTATATAAATTATCTGAAGAGGAGAACCAGTTAATTTTGTTCTACTTACATCATAAAATGGATGAGATACTGTTGAAACCATGAAAGAAAATGTGATGTTTCAGTGGAGACTCAAATGAATATAGGATCTTCTACTAGCTATAGAGAAAAGAAAAACATACATTCACATAGTTTTTTTACACTCTAGTAACTTATAGTCTAGTAGAAGATTTGTAGTAGATTCAAAAATCATTATAAGATAATAGGTGTCTTTTGCTAGGTCCCCGAAAATATCACCTCCATAATAACCTATGGATAAACCAAAGCCAAATGTATTACTTCAGTAGTGGGGAGCCCTTGTACTGACAGTCTTCCAAGGGTTTCAGAAAGGAGACATCAATGGCAATATATTCGGAAGGTTTTGGAGATTTCATTTTTCTCCTTTTTCTTTGAGGGTTCACTTTAGAAATTTATAATTTTAAGTACCTTCTTCTCTCTTTGAAATGTATATAAATCCTTTTGAAGACTAGATTGGCATTTTGTTGGTTTATAGCCTGGGGATGTCTTTCTCAAAGACTTGAAGATTGTTTCTTTGAAATGTAATCATCAAGAGAGATAGCACCCCTAACCCCAAGTCTCTTTGGGAAGATAGGAGCCTATTTCTGGGGGCATTTCACTCTGAGATGCTGAACTACTTCCTATCATAAAGATATGATAAGTTTGTTTGTCTTTTGAATAAAGCTAATTAATGCACACGGATGGAGATCAGCGTAATAAGTCAAAGCTAAAATGAACTATGTATGATAAATAGTGCTGTCAATTCTCTGACTTGAGGACTACTTACACTTATCTGGAAAACCTGTAAGTAATAGGTCGTATCTGCATGCTTGTGTAAAAGTGTGAGACTTATTTTTGTCTTTGAAATCTCTTAGCAGATTGCTTGTAATGAACATCACACTCTGGTTTAATTAATGTTTACTCAATAATAAACCTGTTCTTTTTCTCTACTACCTTTGTGGAAATAATTTCTGGGTTGGGAGACAGTCTTTAATTCTGTTCCCCAACACTGTTTGGGACTGGGCAAAATTTGTTCTGTAATAATTTAGGATTGGTAGGCACAGGGAGAGAAAGGTTTTAAGTGAATCTTGAAAAGTAAAGATTTATTTGTTCAGCTAAATAGAGCATAATTATTCTGAAAAGGAGCTATGGGTAAGTAGACTCATCCATTGTTCAGATAAACAGATATTTAGTAAGTTCCTAAAGCAATGAATAAAATTGCTATAACTTCATTTCCATGGATAATTTTTTGCTGGAGTATTCAATTCATGTTAATTGCAGGCAATAGAATATTAAATTCATGTTAGTGCAAAAACAAGCTGTGGGGCTGTAATTGGTTTTAATTCTCAGGTGGAAACTTGCCATTTCAATGATATAAGCAAACTGTTGTTGGTGTTCAGAGTAAAGAGGCATCATATTTTAGTTGTGACAAGAGAAGGCATGTTCATGATTCTTGAAATTCATGAATGCTTGATGACAAGAAAGGATTTCAATATAATGGCATGAGTAGCAAAGATGTTCTAGCTAGGACTGACTGAATAGGATAAGGAACTATCATCTTGGGAAAACCAAGAGAACCTGAATATGTAGCTCCCTTGATAAGTAGCCAGAGATGAGGCTGAAAGAAAAATAGGTGAGAGATTCAGAGGAACTGAGTGTTGACGTTAGGTTTCTACTCGGTAGGAATCAGGGAAAGAAAATCAAATTTAGCACTGATTTAATAAGGTGAATGATATCTCTAGAGAAAATATAACAGTTAGAATGTTTTAGAAACAAGATATAATATTATTATTGATTTTGATTATCCAGTATCAAAAGATGTCTGGGGACTTCCCTGGCAGCCCAGCAGTTAAGACTGCCTTCCATTTCAACGCATGCGGTTTTGATCNCATTTCTGTCCTTTATTGAGCCCATCTTTGCATGAAATGTTCCCTTGGTATCTCTAATTTTCTTGTAGGAAATGCTAGTCTTTCCCTATCTATTGTTTTTCTCTATTTCTTTGCATTGATCACTGAGGAACGCTTTCTTATCTCTTCTTGCTATTCTTTGGAACTCTGCATTCAAATGGGTATATCTTTCCTTTTCTCCTTTGCCCTTCATTTCTCTTCTTTTCTCAGCTATTAGTAAGGCCTCCTCAGACAGCCATTTTGCTTTTTTGCATTTCTTTTTCTTGGAAATGGTCTTGATCACTGCCTCCTGTACAATGTCACGAACTTCCGTCCATAGTTCTTCAGGCACTCTGTCTATCAGATCTAAACCTTTGAATCTATTTGTCATTTCCAGTGTATAATCATAAGGGATTTGATTTAGGCCATACCTGAATGGTCGAGTGGTTTTTTCTACTTTCTTCAATTTAAGTCTGAATTTTGCAATAAGGAGTTCATGATCTGAGCCACAGTCAGCTCCGATTCTTGTTTTTGCTGACCGTATAGAGCTTCTCCATCATTGGCTGCAAAGACTATAATCAATATGATTTCAGTAATGACCATCACTTACATGGGGAATCTAAAGAAGTCTAACTCAAGAACCAACTCATTGTAACAAATGAACGAAAGTAGAAAAGAAGAGATGCCTTCAGGAATTTCTGATTCTAAGGAAAGACCCAGTGAATTAGGCTTCAGAGTTGCCTGTTTTTCCCTCCAGAATAGCCTTAAGGACTTATTCCTGAAATTTTGGAAGAAAAAGTAGCCTTAAACAGAAATAGCACTGTGCAAACACTGGTGGTTTGCACTATGCCAAAGCCTTTGACTGTGTGGATCACAACAAACTGTGGAAAATTCTGGAAGAGATGGGAATACCAGACCACCTGACCTGTCTCTTGAGAAATCTGTATGCAGGTCAGGAAGCAACAGTTAGAACTGGACATGAAACAACAGACTGGTTCCAAATAGGAAANCTATGCCAAAGCCTTTGACTGTGTGGATCACAATAAACTGTGGAAAATTCTGAAAGAGATGGGAATACCAGACCACCTGACCTGCCTCTTGAGAAATCTGTATGCAGGTCAGGAAGCAACAGTTAGAACTGGACATGAAACAACAGACTGGTTCCAAATAGGAAAAGGAGTACGTCAAGGCTGTATATTGTCACCCTGATTATTTAACTTATAGGCAGAGTACATCATGAGAAACGCTGGGCTGGAAGAGGCACAAGCTGGAATCAAGATTGCTGGGAGAAATATCAATAACCTCAGACATGCAGATGACACCACCCATATGGCAGAAATTGAAGAGGAACTAAGAAGCCTCTTGATGAAAGTGAAAGAGGAGAGTGAAAAAGTTGGCTTAAAGTTCAACATTTAGAAAACTAAAATCATGGCATCTGGTCCCATTACTTCATGAAAAATAGATGGGAAATCAGTAGAAACAGTGTCAGATTTTGGTTTTTTGGGGTCCAAAATCACTGTAGATGGTGATTGCAGTCATGAAATTAAAAGACACTTACTCCTTGGAAGAAAAGTTTTGACCAACCTAGGTAGCATATTAAGAATCAGAGACATTACTTTGCCAACAAAGGTCCATCTAGTCAAGGCTATGGTTTTTCTAATAGTCATGTTTGGATGTGAGAGTTGGACTGTGAAGAAAGCTGAGCACTGAAGATTTGATGCGTTTGAACTGTCCCATGGACTGCAAGGAGATCTAACCAGTCCATTCTAAAGGAGATCAGTCCTGGGTGTTCTATGGAAGGAATTATGCTAAAGCTGAAACTCCAGTACTTTGGCCACCTCGTGCAAAGATTTGACCCATTGGAAAAGACTCTGATGCTGGGAGGGATTGGGGGCAAGAGGAGAAGTGGATGACAGAGGATGAGATGGCTGGATGGCGTCTCCGACTCGATGGATGTGGGTTTGGGTGAACCCTGGGAGTTGGTGATGGACAGGGAGGCTTGACGTGCTGCAATTCATGGGGTCGCAAAGGGTCGGACATGACTGAGCGACTGAACTGAACTGACCTGAAATGAAGGTATAATTAAAAGTTATTTGATATGTTGATTACCATGCACAGATTTGCCTTTTTGGAAGATTAATTAGAGAATTAACTAGAGGACTAATATGAAGGAGAGTAGGAGAGTAAGTGTGGAGACATCATCCAGTTTGAGACTGTTAGAAGTTATGCACGATTTGAGACTGAAATAAGGCAGTGATGTGAGAAAATAGAAGGCAGAAGGATGATCAAAAGGAATGAGAAATATATTGGCAAGTTAGAATCAATTTCAGCATGGTGATGGGAGGGATAAAGGATAACAAGGACTGTGGATGAATTCTAATTCATAATTTGAGTGCCTGTGTAGATGGATGTTAGTGCCATCCACTAAATTTTGCTGTATACTGGAGGAACAAAAAGAATTATAACTGACAGGAGATATAGTGAGGTCAGAGTTTTGATAGTTTTAGTTTAAGGTACTCTGAGGTATCCACTTCGTATGCTCAGCAGGAGAAATAAGTGCAACCGCAATACAGAAGATAGGTTTCATTGGAGAGAGAGATTTGTTAGTGATTTACTTACAAATGTTATTTTAAATTGTGGATGCTGGTGTGTTTCCTTATGGTGAACATACAGAGTGAAAAGAGATGAAAAATAAACTGAAACATGATTCCTCGGGTTATATAGGTGGGCAAAGAAGCCTGAAAAAGGGAAGAGCTGCGGCTCAGCAGTTGCTAGTATGCTGCTGCTGCTGCTGCTGCTAATCGCTTCAGCCGTGTCCGACTCTGTGTGACCCCACAGACGGCAGCCTGCCAGGCTCCCCGTCCCTGGGATTCTCCAAGCAAGAACATTGGAGTGGGTAGTTGCTAGCATGGGTTGAGTCAAATCCATAAAGCAGAGTCTGGGAGTGCTGGAGACTGTATTGCTTTTGATTTAGGGATTCAGAATGTCAGATCAAACAGGGTCAACCAGAATTTGTGAGGAACGTTTGTGCTTTTAATGTCTTTTTTTTTCCCTTTCCTGAGAGCCTAGCCTTACAATTATAAAACTTTGAAATTAAAAGAACTGCCTCAAAATAATTAAAATTTCAAGATTCTTAAACCTTGCCATTTTAACCTTCAGGAGTCCCTAACATAATTTCAGGGAGCCAATCTACTATTAATAGAAGCAAAATATGTGAGGATGGGGAAGTTAAAAAAATGAAGATGGGGGAGACAGCCATCTCCATGATACTAATTCCAGAAGAGAAGGATCCCAGAAAACTGGAGTTTACCACAGGAAATGAAACATATCAAATGATATTCATTTCACCTTTTGGAACAAGGAATCCTAGAGAAGGAATGCAGTCTTTTACAAAAATACACTGTTTATCCTGAACCATGATCTCTATCCAGTAAGAAATTTATCCCTGTCCATTTCCCCCCCTCCTCCCCTTTCTTTTCTTCTCTCTCCCTTCCCAGGTACCACTGGGACAGGCTCTGGAACTACATCCTCACCTGGAGGTTTCAATGCAGGTAAGTCAAAAGTTTAAGGAATGTTCCTTTAAGTGGCTGTAGGGAGAAGATCATACACTGCTATATCATTTTCACATTTTCAAACTCCAGCTTCTCAGTTTTCCTCCTTTGCTCTTCTAGAAGAAACAACTTTTAAAGAACATGTTAGAACCACTGAAACAAGAATTTTATCAGGTGAGTTTTGCCATGTTTTGGATTCTCAATAATTTTTTCACTTGGGTTTACTGCATATGGGTTGTGGATGAAAATTAACATGGCTTAAAACTGGTTTCTTTTAATTTAATAACAGATCATAAGGATGACCTCTATTATCTCCCTGGGTTTTCCTAGAGAACATACTATAGATGTAATTCTCTAGATACGTTCTTTATTTGAAAAATTTCTCCCTTTGTTTTGTCAGGCAATAGCTCAGAATCAGTAGGGGTCACCAGTGACCAAGAAGTGAGGGAAGATCACTATACTAGATGCAAGTAAATTTGTTAATTAAGGCTTTGATTGAGATGCCTAACCCTTGATCACAAGTTTAGACAATTTTTTATTTCTGTTTTTTTGTTTGTTTGTTTTGTTTTTGTTTCAGTGATGGAAAACTGGGAAGTTAAGTCACTAGAAGTAAATCATGTGACTATAGGACAGACATTCTCTCATTGGATATCAGACTCTAGATGATTCTATATTTAGAGAAATAAGATCTATGGTGCAAGCGTGACTTTTCCTCCTATAATTTATTTGAATAATCATGAGAAAGTGTTTTGGAAAATATGCCAAGCTTAACATTTTGTACAAGAAAAATTGTTAAACTGTTTTTGATTGCTTCAGAGAAACAGCACACTTGTCAACATAGCATTCTTTGGGTGAGAAAGGCTTTGTGAGGCTCATGCTTCTCTCTTATTGTAGGTACCACTGGGAGAGCCTCTGGCACAACAGTTATTCCTGAAAGTTCCAACACAGGCAAGTAAATGTTTGATAAGTGGCTCCAAGTAGTTAAGCCTTGGAGCCCTTCTCTGGAATTTACTGTCTGTTGTAGCATCAGCACAGCAAGTTCTGACTTCAGTCTTATTTGCCTTTCTTAGGGACTAGCACTGGAATTGGAAGGCAAACAAGTAAGTGTCAGTGGTTCAGATCTGTTGTGTTCTCAGTTAATAATTCTTATGCCTTTGCTTCAACACAGGGGAATGTTTAGGAAAATGGTAAAGGGCCAGGAAATGGGCAGAATCTTTTTAGAGCATGTCCTCTTCTAGCCATCTATTGTTTTCTTGTTCTGAGTTTCTGTGCTCCATGCAAAGCCACCAGATAATTCTGTAAAAGTACACAAGGGCACTACTACTAAAGGGAGGAGTAAGAGGCTGAAATCCAACCAGCATTTCTTCAACAAGTTATTAAATCCACGTTGCTTCTTCTACTCAGAGGGTTTCTTTTTCTGTCATTGTTTTTTGTTTGTTTTATTTTTTACTTCATAAAATTTCTCTATGGGCTAACTGCAACATTAGCCTAGATTTGCATCTGATTTCCTTTCTCTTCCTGTTATTGATCTTTGAGACTAACAATAGAAACTATGTGTGACATGAAGTGTCCCTCATTTGTCTTTGCAGGTACTGCTGTGGTATCAAGCAGAGTTACTGGTGTCTCAGAAAGTTCCAGCCCAGGTAATGGAAATTACTAACTCTAATGAAGTTAACATGTTCAACATTCTTCTCCCCTTTAACACTCAAGTGTTTCAGAAAAGGAATATTCATGTCTATCAATATTAAACTTGAAGTGTAAAAGAAAAATCGTATCAGATGGAGTTAAACAGCAAAGAAGACTTTAAGATCATGAAACAGAAGTCAAGAGCATTGCAGTAGGGTTGAGATTTTGAATTTAACTTTGCTGAAATAAAGAGCAGGAGAGTTCTTAAATTCTGGGGTGAACTAGTGGAAAAGTACTGGAGACAGTAGGGGAGAGGTTGGTCCATGTGCTTAGCCAATCTTTGTTTGCTAATTGGTGCTCAAAGAATGAAGTTAATCTCCTACCTTCCCACAGTGACAGGAAGATGTGGGTGCTATTTTCCATTGCCTTTTTTTTTTTTTTTTACAATATTGTATTAGTTTAANCTTAGCCAATCTTTGTTTGCTAATTGGTGCTCAAAGAATGAAGTTAATCTCCTACCTTCCCACAGTGACAGGAAGATGTGGGTGCTATTTTCCATTGCCTTTTTTTTTTTTTTTACAATATTGTATTAGTTTAAGATGTACAGCATAGTGTGTCAGTATTTTCATAGATATACTCTCTTTAAAATTATTGCAAACTAGTGACTGTATTCCCTAAATGTATCAATATAATATTTACTTATTGCTTATCTGTATTTTATATATAGTAGTTTGTATTTGTTAATCCTCTATCCCTATCGTGTCCTTTTCTTCTTCCCTTTCCTCACTAGTATCCACTAATTTGTTCTGTATATCTGTGAGTCTGTTTCTATTTTGCTCTATCCATTTTGTTTGTTTTATTTGTTAGATTCCACATAGAAGTGATGCCACATATAGTGTTGGTCTTTGCATAATATATTTCAGTAAGCATAGTACTGAAATAATATAGTACTCTTTACATTCATCCATATTGTTGCAAATGACTGAATTTCATTCTTTTTCAGCAGAGTAATATTCCAGTGTAAATATATTCTACATCTTTTTTATAATATTCTATGTGCATGTGTATATATATATATATAATTGTATATATATACATATATATGTACATATGTATTTTTTTATACATCTTCTTTATCCATTCATCTGTTGACGGGCACTTAGTTTGTTTCCCTATCTTGGCTATTGTAAATAATGCTGCTATGTACACTGGAGTGCATGTATCTTTTTGAACTAGAGTTTTTGTTTTTGTTTGAACATACATCCAGGAGTGGAATTATGGGGGCATATGGTAGTTCTGGCTTTCCAGTTCTGTCCATATGGTAGCTTTGGCTTCTTTAGTGATAAAGAAACTGCCTGCCAATGCAGGAGATGTAAGAGATGTGGGTTCAATCCCTGGGTCAGGAAGATCCCATGGAGTAGAGCATGGCAACCCATTCCAGTATTTTTGCCTAGAGAATCCCATGAATAGAGGAGCCTGGCAGGCCCCAGTTCATAGGGTCACAAAGAGTCGGATATGACTGAAGTGACTAGCATGCACACATGAGATTAAAGACCTAAATGTAAGACCTGAAACCATAAAACTTTTAGAAGAGAACATAGGTAGAACACTCTCACATAAACCATAGCAATGTTTTTTGGATCTGTCTCCTAAAGCAAAAGCAAAAAAAAAACCAAACAAACCCATGAATGGGATTTAATTATACTTAAAACTTTTGCATATCAAAGGAAACCATCAATAAAACAAAAAATAATCTTGAATAGCAGACGATATTTGTAAATTATATAACTGACAAGAGGTTGATATTCAAAATATATAAACAGTTCATAAAACACTCCCCTCAAAATTAATACTAGACAGCCGGGAAAACAAGATATATGAAGTAAAATAGTTCAGTGTGAAAATAGTTTTTGTCACTTACAGAAGGGGACTCTTACGTGATAGTTACCAGGGTCACAGTGAAGTATTAGTCACTCAGTCATGTCTGACTCTTTGCCATCCCGTGGACTGTAGCCTGCCAGGCTCCTCTGTCCATGGGATTCTCTAGGCAAGAATATTGGAATGGACTGCAATTCCCTTCTCCAGGGGATCCCAACCCAGGGATCAAAACTGAGTCTCCGATTTTGCAGGAGATTCTTTACCATCTGAGACATGAAATACTCAATTCTTCTGTGAGCAAGGAGTTGCTGGGTTAGGGCCTACTATGTTTCAATAGCAGGAGAAAGAACTGGCATTTGTAGGTGTACTAGTCCACTCCAGGTGCTTTGAGACTCTTGGTCTATGTGAAGATATCTTCAGATACACTCTTCTGCAACCAGAAAAAGTCCAGTGCTCTTTTCCTACTCATTTTAGGGACCTCCAAGGAAGAATCTGAAACAACTACTGGTCCTGGAATTTCTACCACTGGTAAGTCAAATAAAAATAAATGAACTTTGCTTGGTGGCATCTCAGAAGACAAGATGGCTTGTCTGAAATTAAACTCTAGCTTTTATAGCTCCCTTTACTCACCACTTTTGCTCCTCTCTTAGCAGTCACTGCTTCAACAGGAGTCAAGGAACCCTTTGGTTCTGGAATGCAAACAGACAAACACTAGAAATACAAACTCTTCAATGATCAATGTGCCTGTGATTTTATATAGGGAGTTGAATTTGGAAGAGAAGAGTGGTGGGAAAGAAACAGGCAAGAAAGACCACGAAGATTATTCTACTTTTCCTTATGAAATATGACTTGAATTTTACCTAGGGGATTTTTTTTTTCCTCCAGGATTTTTTGGGTTAGGTTTTTACCAGAACTCCTTACTGGAAGTTATCTGAAATCTCTGATAATGAGATTATGAAATGTTCAAAAATTGAAAATTTCTGAAAATTTTAATATTTCCTTTTGCAGGCTCCACTTCAAAGTCAAATAGAATCACAACAAGCCCCAGAATATCCCACGCAGGTAAAATGAAATAGCCCAAAGACACTGGCATGAACTGTCTCTTCCATATGAAGCTTTCCTTAAGCATGAATGTGTGTGATCATTTGTGCAGGCATACACACAGAAACTTGATAGTGTACACGCTCTCTAATAAATCAAATGACGGCACTATCCTTTTGTTTCTCCTCAGAAACCACTGTTGTAGCTACAGGAGAACAAGAAACTGAAAATAAGACAGGTCAGTATTGGAAAAGTACTAATTTCCTTGTCACTTATTCAACTAACATTTCCTTTAACCTTGTATTTGCTAGACTCTAGCAGACCTTGCCATTTTATTACTTGGTATGTGTTGGTGGGGGAAATTGTTATGGGCACAGATACTATAGTTTCAGGGTATTTAATGCTACTCAAACAATGCACAACAATTATGGTCCTGGGAATATATTGAGACTGTTAATTTCTGTTTGCTAGTTGGTGGGGCTGAGTGAAGACATCAGAGAAGAGATGACTGAATTTAATATTGGCCAGGGTGAGGAGGGAATTCTTGCCATATGGCACTTGAAAAGACAGAGACATGAGACAGCATGAGGGACTTCAGGAATTAACCAGGTATTGGTATTGTCTATATGAGTTTCAGGGAAGAAATGAGATTAGAAAGGTGAGCAGAGCAATGCTTATGAAGGACTTTATTTCCAAACTTAAATGAGACTTTATCTTCATAATAAATGGGGTCACCTTAAGGATTTTGTTAAGAGGATGATATGATCAGATAAGTCTTAGGAAAATAACGCTGATAGATATGTGAAGATTATAAGACTATTTTTTTATAGCTTCTATTACAATTTTTTCCAATGAACTTGAAATTCTGGGTAGGGAAATATTTCTGCTATATTTATACTTAAAGATCATTNCAATGCTTATGAAGGACTTTATTTCCAAACTTAAATGAGACTTTATCTTCATAATAAATGGGGTCACCTTAAGGATTTTGTTAAGAGGATGATATGATCAGATAAGTCTTAGGAAAATAACGCTGATAGATATGTGAAGATTATAAGACTATTTTTTTATAGCTTCTATTACAATTTTTTCCAATGAACTTGAAATTCTGGGTAGGGAAATATTTCTGCTATATTTATACTTAAAGATCATTTCTCTCTCCTGTTGCTGGTTTCTGTTAATCTGCTAAATATTTATAATTTGGAATTAACCTAGTCTCCCTTAGTAAAGAGAAGCATTTTTTTTGCCTCAAACTTACACATCTTTAATTAATTTATTTTCTGTTTTTCTGTACCTATTAGTTTTTTGGGTCCTTTTACTTGAACCTGGAGAAACTTAAAAGTTTCTCCCAAATATTCTGTTGCTCATAGTTTAGCCTTCTGCTTGGTAGATAGAATAAAAATATTAATCTGATTTTTAGCAGTTTGAAAATAGAACATGAAGTTTATGAGTGGATTATTGGGTTGACCAAACTTTCTGACGTGGGAAGCCTCATAAAAAGTAAGAAGTTTAAAGCATTTGGTAGGATTGGAGATAGAGCAAGATTAAAATACTATAAGACAAAAAGAACATACAAATTCTTAGAGTATTAATACCAGGTAACACATAATATGTTTGTTTTATTTATATATACAGAATATTATATGCTTTTTATATTGTTATTGTTTTTATATTGAGTTATCCTTTTCTTTGATTTTTTTATTATCTTATTTATCAGAACTATCAAGAAATTTTGAAGAGAAATTTACTTTGATTCTCATTCCTCCTTTTGATTCTCATATTTCCTTCCCATTGACATTTGAGATCTAAAGGAAACACTCTCTAATGGTAAAATATCAAATGCCATAACGAGTAGAAAGGGGAGATTGATGGGAATATGTCTGCTTATAAGAATAGCAATGTGGCCATGTATTTTCAGTAATAGACAACTATATTTACTCCAAACCTATTACAAAAACTTGAGAGACTAATATGAGATGTCTGTTTTTACACAGGATGTCCAACTTCTCTTTCACCACCTCCAGGTAAGAATACCTCCACTTGAAAATCAAATCATTCTACATTAATGATTCATCTTGTAAATCAAGCTTCAGAGGTCATACCAATAAAAGTCACTAGCTAAGGAAGTGTTATAGAATAGGAAAACTTGAAGTGGATGAATTTTGCTTTTATTCACCAAATAGTGAATGAGTGTTTGTCTCATCACACACAAACTAATAAAGCCAAACCAAGCAAATGTATTTTGTCTCTTAGTCAAAATAGAATTTACTTACACAATAAAGTGTTTCATGTAACTATATGATATCCTGATTGAAATATTTCCTTTTATTTTTTAAACTAGATAATTCCAGCTATTTTTGAGGACTGAATTTTAGCAACAAAAATTAGGGGTAATCAGAATTTAATAATTTTAGCAGGCTTTGAGTTTCTCTAAAATTATCAAGCCAATGTGGTGTGCTTTCTATTAAGTGGTGAATTTATAAAAAATATCATTTTCTAATATTAGCATACAATGGGAGAAAGGATAGTTTCAAAGAAAATTTTCATATAAGGCTGAAAATAAATTTCACAGTGAAATATGTGAGCTACGTATTATATAACCAACACATGCTATGTGTTACACATCTTACATATATTGTATACTTTGGAAGGATTCTCAAGTATTTCATTAGAGAACTGGCGTTTGAGAACAATAAGTAAGCTAGTTTAGGGTATACACATCAAAGAAGAGAGACAAGGTTGAGACGATAGACTGGAGACACATTATGGCAACCTCAGAAGCCAGAATGCTAAAATAAAATATTTAGTTTACAGGACTATAATAAGTATCTAATCAAGGCAATGATGAGATGAAAAGTAGGCTTTAGGAAAACTATCCTACCTGTGACATAGAGAATTGACTGGATCAGGAAGAGGTCTGAGTCAGAGCAACCCATAAAAAAGCCAGTTATGCCAGACCAAAAATACTAAGGTCCTAGAATAGTATTATAATAAGTAAAACCAGGAAAGGACGGGATTCAAGTGAGGATAAAGATACAAGATTTTGCAGAAGGTTCAATGCTAAATGATGAGAAGGGAAACAATTAAGATGACTTCTAAGTTTTAGGCTTAAGTAATCAAAAGAATAATTTAGGCCTTAATAGGAGATGGGCTTCTATGGTGGCTCAGATGGTAAAGAATCTGCCTGCAATGTAAGAGACCTGGGTTCAATTCCTGTGGTGGGAAGATCCCCTGGAGAAAGGAATGGCAACCCACTTCAGTGTTCTTGCCATGGACAGAGGAGCTTGGTGGGCTTCAGGCCTTGGGGCCTCAAAGAGTTGAACAAGACTGAGTGACTAACACTTTCACTTTAATAGGAGGTGGCCAATTTAGAGGAAAAACTGATTGTGAGGGAAATATGATTTAATCTGTTTTGTGCACATTGAATTTGAGGTTCTTTAGAATCTGCTGGAATGCTGAGGGAGATCTGGGTCCTAGGCCATAAGAGATGTCTGTTCAGAAGTTTGAGAGTATTCACTTGACACTTGGCACAACAGAACCTTGTGCACTAGGACCAAGGAGGAACAGTGACCCCACAGGAGACTTGCCTGTGGGTGTCCGGGAGTCTCCAGCAAAGGTGTGGGTCAGTGATGGCCCGCTGCAGGATTGGGGGCAGTCTGTAGCAGTACATACATGGGATCTTTTGGGGGAAGTCACCATTATCTTCACTACCTCCACAATAGTTTAAGTGTTAATTGCTCAGTCATGCCCGGCTTTTCGTGACTCCATGGATTGCAACCCACCAGGCTCCTTTGTCCATGAGATTTTCCATGAAAGGATACTGGAGTGGGTTGCCATTTCCTTCTCCAGGGAATCTTCCCAACCCAGGGATCCTGGGTCTCCTGCACTGCAGGCAGATTCTTTACCAACTGAGCTACAAGGGAAGCCCACCATAGTTTGGCTCCATGTAAATAGCAGAGAGGGAACACAATTCCACCCATCAACAGAAAATTGGATTAAAGATTTACTGAGCATGGTCCCACCCATCAAAACAAGGTCCACTATCCCCCTCAGTCAGTCTATCCCATCAGGAAACTTCCATAGGCCTCTTATCCTTCTCCATCTGAGGGCAGACAGACTGAAAACCACAATCACAGAAAACTAACCAGTCTAATCACATGGACCACAGCCTTGTCTAAATCAATGAAACTGTGAGTCTCTGCCTTGTAGGGCCACCCAAGGCAGATAGGTCATGGTGGTGAGTTCTGACAAAATGTGGTCCACTGGAGAAGGGAATAGAAAACACTTCAGTATTCCTGCCTTGAAAACCCCATGAATCATATGAAAATACCAACAGATAGGACAATGAAAGATGAACTCCCCATGTCAATAGGTGTCCAATATGCTACTGGAGATCAGTGGAGAAATAACTCCAGAAAGAATGAAGAGACAGAGCCAAAGCCAAAGCAACACCCAGTTGTGGATGTGACTTGTGATGGAAGCCAGGTCTGATGCTGTAAAGAGCAATATTCTATAAGAACCCGGAATGTTAGGTGCATGAATCAAAGCAAATTGGAAGTTATCAAAAAAGAGATAGCAAGAGTGAATGTTGAAATTTTAGGAATCAGAGAACTAAAATGGACTGAAATGGGTGAATTTAACTCAGATGACCATTATATCTACTACTGTGGGCAAGAATCCCTTAGAAGAAATGGAGTAGCCATCATAGTCAACAAGAGAGTTTGAAATGCAGTACTTAGATGCAGTCTCAAAAATGACAGAGTGATCTCTGTTCATTTCCAAGGCAACCCATTCAATATCATGGTAATCCAAGNAGTCCATCCTAAAGGAGAACAGTCTTGAATATTCATTTGAAGGACTGATCCCAAAGCTAAAATTCCAATAGTCTGGCCACCTGATGCTAAGAACTGACTCAGTAGAAAAGACCCTGATTCTGGGAAAGGTTGAAGGCAGGAGGAGAAGGGGAAGACAGGATGAGATGACTGGATGGTATCACCGACTCAATGGACGAGAGTTTGAGTAAGCTCTGGGAGTTGGTGATGGACAAAGAAGCCTGAAATCCTGCAGTCCATGGGATCACAAAGAGTTGGACACACCTGAGGGACTGAACTGAACTGAACATAAAGAAATAGAGGAATTATAAAGGTGTATGTCAATACATTTTCATAAATACTTTTTAAGTAGTTACAACTTTCAGATGAAATAAGCATTCAAACATGAATTTTGCTAAAAATGTTTGCATTGCTCAAAATTGGCAGTGATGATTTTTTGCTTTGGGTGGGCAAGTAGACACACTCATATTCTTTACTTTAGAGATTTTTAAGTAAATGACAAAATTCGTGTGCTGAAAATGTCTCATCTGTAGCCACTTTATTTTAATTTGAGTAACAGTTTGGTGAATTCTTGACAGTATCTGGAGAAGCATGGATTTCTGGGACAGAGGACATAGATAGGATGGAGTGTAGGACTGCTTGCAGACTGTCTTACTTTCCACCTTCTTCCTATCTCCCATAAAGAAAGTGAAAGTGTTGGTTGCTCAGTCATGTCCGACTCTTTGCAATCTCATCAACTGAATCTCACAAGGCTCCTCTGTCCATGGAATTCTCCAGGCAAGAATACTGGAGTGGGTTGTCATTCCCTTCTCCAGGGGATCTTCCCAACTCAGGGGTCAAATCCAGGTCTCCTGCATTGCAGCTGGATTCTTTACCATCTGAGCCACCCGGTTTCCCATTGAAAGCCAAAACATTCCTTGCAAAGTGCTATGTTTGTGCTTTTTTCTATTCAGAACGTATGTTGTCGTCTAGTCTTTTCAAGTAAGGATCACGGACTGAGCCTGCTTTTCTGCCTAGTCTGTTCATTAGTCGCTGTGTTAACTTTACCTTCTCTTAGGCGAGGGATAGATGGTATAAATATAGATAGATAGATAGATGATAAGCCATATAGCTCGCAATGGCTACAGAGGTGGAGGGTTCAGCCCTTGAGGTCATAAAGTAGCTAGAATGGCTTCTACCCAGCACCAGACTTCTGAAACAGGGAAACTGAAAACATGTCAGGAGTGTCTGAAATAGCCTGGACTAGCTGGAGGATATAGGCTCTGAGGATGAGCTAAAGGAGAAAGATCAGTTAAATGAAAGCATGAACTATGGGGTGGTTGGCCCATATACCCTTTGCATGGAGTGTTGTGAGAAACTTGAAATCTCAGAAACTACTGTAGACAGAGGGCCAGAAAAATTCTAGCCAGGATGTTTTGAGTTACATTAGTACCTGTTATAGGGATGTATGAAAGGTTTTTCAGATATGAAAAGTAACAGAAACAAAAATCCAGAAAATATTTGCCACGAAGGTGCTTAAGAAGACAATGAGAGTAACAACAACAACAACAACAACAACAACAAAAAGATGCTAAAGATACAGCTCATACGAAAATCAGGATGGAATATTCTGGAGAAAGTAAAGCATGTCTTCATTATGGATTTAATTTATGCTTTTCTGACTGGTGGAAAATTCTACTTCATCCTTGAGTATCTCAGCAGAGGAGAATTATTTATGCAGTTAGAAAAAAAAAGGAAATATTTATGTAACACACAACCTGCTTTACTGGCAGAAATCCCCATGGCTTTTGGACATTTACATCAAAAAGTGACTATCTACAGACACCTGAAGCCAGAGAAAGTCATACTTATTCACAAGGTCATGGAAACTAAGAATTTGAACTGTTCTAATAATGTATTCATGGTGGAACAGTCACACACCCATTTTGTGGAACAGTAGTATAGATGACCCCTGAAATATTGATGAGAAGTGGCCATAGTAGAGCCGGGGATTGGTGGAGTTGGGGAGTATTAATATAGGACATGTTGAGTGGAGCACCTCCTTAACTAGGAAGAAGAAATAGAAATGTCCTCAAGTGTAAACTCAATTTGCCTTCTTACCCCACACAAGAAGCCAGAGATATGATTAAAAAGCCATTGAAAAGAAATGTTGCTTTTTGTCTTGGAGCTGATCTTGGAATGTTAGAGAAGTTCAAGTTCATCCATTCTTCATATGCATTAACTGGGCAAGAACTGCTGACTGTAAGGAGGAGGTCCACCCCCACCCCACCCCACCCCACTGCACCCACACCCCCTGCCTTTAAATTGCTGTTGCAATCTGAAGAGGATGTGAATCAAAGTTTACACACCGAACACCTACCTGTTGACAGCCCAGATGCCTCCGAGTTCAGTGAGATTGCCAGCCACCTAAAAATGAGGCATGTTTTGCATATGTGGTTCCATCTGTCCTTGAAAACATGGAAGAAAAGGTTTCCTCTGAATTAAAAATCCAGACACCTTGAAGTATTGGCAACCCACGGACACCCATCTGCCCCGTCAAATTTCTGGGGATTTGGGGGGAAGAGGTGCTACATCTAGCATGGCGAATCCTGAGCCACTTGTGGAATAGTCAATGGAAACAAGTAGAATAGAGCAGATGAATGTGACCACGAGTGAGGAACCACCACTTCCAAAATGACGTCCAAACTGCCACACATTACAAAGCCAAGTTTTTCCCATGATATTCAAGCAACCAGAGCACCTGCATATGAATCTATGACAGAGCAATGCTTTTAATGAATTTAGGACGAAACAGTGGGAAGGGGAGATATGAGTATCCTTCGAGGTAAAACAGGAAGACAGCCTTGAGAGTTAATATCATTACATAAAATACTTCAGACATGAAAAATAAACATGGATTTTTAAAAATCAATCAGCAATGCAAAGGAACTGAAGTGAAATAGTATTTCAAAACTCCTGCCTGCAATGCAGAAGACCCAGATTCAAACCCTGGTTGGGAAATGTCCCCTGGAGGAAGGAATGGCAACCTATTCCAGTATTCTTGCCTTCATAATCCCTTGGACAGAGAAGCTTGATGGGCTACAGTCCATGGTATCATAAAGAGTCAGACACTATAGAGCATCTAATAAGGAGGGGGGCACATCGATCAATTGATTCCTAACAACATCTTTCAACGTTATCAAGGATTTTCATGTTGATGACTTGAAACTGGCAGTTAAGAGTGTAGTGTATCTTCTGAAACACTGTCATCCTCTGACTATATGGAAAAGAGTTATCTTTTCATTACCTAAAGTATGAAATCACCTGTAATACTTGCAGCTAAGAAAAATTAGCAAGAAAACTTGGTTAAGCTTTTTCCAGCAACATGGAACTAAAGATGAAAGAAATTTTTATAAATTGATGTTATTCGTGCAAACAGCCTAAAAGATGCAAGTTATATTCTGAGACCTTACTGACACCTTACTGAGAACTATAGTTCAGAAGACAGCCTCTCAGTATCTAGATGGTGATGAAGGCCCCTATTTATTTTTCCTGTGTGAAAATTTGAAATATAAAAGAAAAATAATATTTACTAACATAAAAAGAGAAAGTGAAAGACAATTTATGGGCTTGTTTATTTTAATGTTTTCAAGTGTGTTCAGTCTTATGAGAAACATTCATGGCATTTAAACTTTAAAATGATACAAAATCTACCAGTATATAATATTTCCATTCAATACAATTCAATATATATATGCATATATACACATGTATATTTGGAAATTTTCTTACACTAAAAACTAATCTATAGAAACAAATTTGTTAACTCATTTCATTTTGCTAAGGAGCTGATCTACCAGGTAACAGAAATACACAAATATGCTACTGTTGCTGCTAAGTCGCTTCAGTCGTGTCCAACTCTGGGCGACCCCAAAGAAGGCAGCCCACCAGGCTCCCCTGTCCCTGGGATTCTCCAGGCAAGAACACTGGAGTAGGTTGCCATTTTCTTCTCCAATGCAAGAAAGTGAAAAGTGAAACTGAAGTTGCTCAGTCGTGTCCGACTCCTAGTGACCCTGTGGACTGCAGCCTACCAGGCTCCTCCGCCCATGGGATTTTCTAGGCAAGAGTACTGGAGTGGGTTTCCATTGCCTTCTCTGATACGCAAATATAGGAATGAATAAATGAATGAATGAGTAAGTGAATGAATAATCAAATAAGTCAGGAGATTTTAAGCTAATCTGCTTTTAAAACTAGACCACTTTAATAATTAAAACCATAGATAATTCTTATTATAAGCATAAAAACAATTAGCCACTTGAATATTTGTCATTCCTTTCAGCACAACTCTAAGATGAATTTTGGGGTAGGTGGGAGACCCTATATAACCTCAAAATACTGGCAGTGAGTTCTGACTCTTCAATATTTTGAGCAGTGCTATACTGGTAAATGTTTTAAAATAAGCTACCTGGAATTTAAATGAATGAATGAATGCACATGTTCCTGCTCTGATTGGTGGCACTTGCCAATTTCCACTGTGTAAACACTCCAATGACTGCATCTTGATTTACCAATGTATAGGAAGAGCTGTGAATGATTGGCCCTAGGAAGCCAGTAGGACCCTGTTTCATGTTCCTGTTTCTGAGACAATGGAGGTCCCCTGGACATGGCTCCTCCAGTTTGTATTCCGTAACATACACTGTTCTCCGTATGCTTGCTCAGGACCCATATATTAGGCCTCATCTGTGCCCTGTTGAAACTCAAACCTGGGGTTGGCAAACGTTTTCTTAAAAGGAGAAAGAGTAAATATTTCAGCCTTGTAAGTGTTTGAACTCTGTTGCAACAAACTCAACTCAGCCAACTGAAGCTCAAAAACAGACATAGACAGTAGGTAACATGACAGACGTGTCTGTGTTTCAATAAACTTTTCTCCTATGAAAACAGGCAGCAGTGCTGCAGAACTTATGTCTTTGTCCCTGCCCACTTACTCCTTGGAAGAAAAGTTATGACCAAACTAGATAGCATATTCAAAAGCAGAGACATTACTTTGCCAACAAAGGTCCATCTAGTCAAGGCTATGGTTTTTCCAGTGGTCATGTATGGATGTGAGAGTTGGACTATGAAGAAAGCTGAGCGCCGAAGAATTGATGCTTTTGAACTATGATGTTGGAGAAGACTCTGGAGAGTCCTTTGGACTGCAAGGAAGGAGATCCAACCAGTCTATTCTGAAGGAGATCAACCCTGGGATTTCTTTGGAAGGAATGATGCTAAAGCTGAAATTCCAGTACTTTGGCCACCGCATGAGAAGAGTTGACTCACTGGAAAAGAGTCTGATACTGGGAGGGATTGAGGGCAGGAGGAGAAGGGGACGACAGAGGATGAGATGGCTGGATGGCATCAAGGACTCGATGGACGTGAGTCTGAGTGAACTCTGGGAGTTGGTGATGGACAGGTAGGCCTGGCGTGCTGTGATTCATGGGGTCGCAAAGAGTCGGACACGACTGAGCGACTGAACTGAACTGAACTGAAGAAGTACTGACAATCTGCTGCACCCTGCACCTAGGTCTGTGCCTGAAGCTATGATGCTGAGCCTGTGTAGGACTGCAGTGAACAGTTATCACATCTGTGTACATAGTTGTGCCATATAGTCACAGTCCCCATGCCTTCATCCTCAACTCAGCTTACTAACAGCAGACCAGGATGTGGAAGGAGAAACAGGCATTTTGGTCACTTACCTTCCCTCTGTTTCCTTCATTTTTTTTTTTTTTTCTCCTTGCAATCCTTGCTAGAAGGCAAAGGCATTATTTTGGTCATGTCACGTAATCCTTTACTGAAGAACAAACATCACTTAGCCCACCTGACTGGCATAGGCTTCACTCCACATTGGAATTCATTTTCCTTCAGACTGTCTCTTTAGGAATTGAAATTATTTTATGTGTTTATTTTGTATTGATGTATACTTGATTTGTGTGTTCTGTGCCCACTCAGTCATTTATGACTCTTTGTGATCCCATGGGCTATAGCCCACCAGGCACCTCTGTCCATGGGATTCTCCGGGTAAGAACACTGGAGTGGGTTGCCATTTCTTTCTCCAGGGAATCTTCCTGACCAAGAGATTGAACCATATATCTTGTATCTCCTGCATTGGCAGGCAGATTCTTTACCAATGGGTGACCTGAGAATCTGGACTTACAGTGTTGCTTATTTATGTTATACAACATGTTGATTCAGTTATATACACATTTACATTCTTTTTTAGTGTTATTTTCTATTATAGTTTATCATAGGATCTTTTATTTTTTTAATCGGAGAATATTGTTTTGAAATCTCTTTCTCTCTCTCTCTTTTTTTTTTTTTTTGGTCTAAACATGCATTTCAAACCCACTGCCTTACTAAAGCAGTCAACTATCCCACAAACTCTGAATGATATCATCATGATTCAGGATATAATTAAAAAGAGAGATTAAAGTACATTTGAGTATTTTCTATTAAGTGAATGTATTAGTATTAAGCAAAAATCAAGATAACCATAATGTGGGTGTTAAGAAACATTTCTAAAGTTACACAAAAATATTTTAAATCAGAATCATTAAAATCTTCAAATACTTCAATCTGAAGACCCTATGGGGAGCCTATAAAGATATTCTACAAGTTACAAAGTGTTGGGGCTTTCCCGATGGCTCAGTGAGTAGAGAATCCACCTGCAATGCAGGAGATGCTGGTTCAATCCCTGGGTCGGGAAGATCCCCTAGAGAAGGAAATGACAACCCTCTATCGTATTTTTTCCTGGAAAATTCTATGGACACAGGAGATTGGTGGGCTACAGTCCATAGGGTCACAAAGAGTTGGGCATGACTGTGACTGAGCCCATAGCAAAATGTTATTTTCATGAGGATTAAGTGGAAATTGAGATGACAGACTAATTGGCAAATAAGGAAGGAAAGCAATGGTACAGCAAATGATAGACTCTCATGCCAAAGTTCGCCTAAGGGTTTCAGCCACAGACAGGGGGAATAGCTGGGTAAGAGGAATGTTGTGCCAGATGTTCCAGTTTCCACGAACCTAAACTAATCACCCACTCTGGTTTCGGTCTATGGTGAAAAAAAGTTCATTCAAAAGCAATAGGATTCGTGTTACATAAAATACCAGTTCTTTCTAATTCCTATTCTTAGTCCTCTCACTAAAAGTCAGAAGAGATTAGAAATATGCTATTTGAATTTTTCCATTTAAATGTTACTTAACACAATTGGACCAATGCATTTCCCTATTTTATGGAACTTGATATCCACATTTGAAAAGGGTTCCAAGGGACAGTGAAGAGGAATAAAGATGTGGAAGAAAATCTCCAGATAGACTTCTGCAGTTTAATTTTGTATTGGACAATTTCCAGAATCTAGTTTTATTTGTCTGTACTTTAGTTGCAAAATGATATTACATTTTATCCATGTGGAACACATTTAAAAACAATATTCTCCTTTCAAACAGCAAGAGATACACAGCATTGCATGCCTCATTGATAGATGAACATGATTAAGGAAATGAAATTGCCCATGCCTAAATAATTCTTTAAAAGTGTGCCATTAGAAATATCAGATGATGACAAGTTGTAATTATTACCTTTTATAAAATATCACTATACTTAGAAAAATAAATATACTGGGGTGCAATATCCATTAGTTTTACAGACAAGAAAGTAAAGCTAATGCTAATACAATATATGCTTATAAAATTTTTAACTAGATATTTTCTTAATTAACTTTATCAATGACAAGTTTGGATTAGAACAATTAATCTTTTCATTTCAAATGATTTTCTTTGATTTATGCCATTGTTTTAAGACTAGAGATAAAAGTAACTTCCTTTGAAATATCAATATCAATAATTAATTTCACCACTTATTAGCATCAAATTAAATGAAGGAAGAAACACATAAATGCAACATTAAAATTCAAAGATGCTACACAGCTCATCTATGCATGTTTTTTTGAATTATAGTTGAGAAAATTCACACATTTATCTGCTCTCAACTCACAAATACTAACCAAAATAGATACAGTTCATGATTCTAGAATATACAGATGAAGAAGCTTAGGTGTAAAGGAAAATAATGAATGTCAGGGATAATATAAAGCCAGGAGTACTTACCAACTGACAATAATCAAAAGGAAGTTAGCATGAGGGTTGCCAGGGGTGAGGGGTGGAGGAAACAGTGAGATGACGGTCAAAGAATGCAAACATTTATTAAACTATATGGATGTCTTTCTTATTTTGCCTGTTGTGTGTAGTAAGTTTAATCATATGATGTAAAAATGGCGATATTCAAATAGACAAGAATATCTTCATAAATCCTGCTTGAGACAAATGAATGTTACTCATTGCTAACCATGTTAGCTGTGCCAAGACCAGAAAAGAATTATGTTTGGGGTCTGAACATGTGAATTCAAGGGTAAGTTTATTAACAATTTAAGGCAGATGCATGGATGGGAGGCTCCCTGAGGAATGGAAGGGCTCCTGCAAGTGATCTAGAAAGTATCTACAGTACAGAGGAGATAATGTCTTTTTTTTTTTTTTTTTCCTATTCCAGTGTCTCTATGTGGAGCCAACCACAGACTCTCTTAACTAATGGTAAACTATTAAGAGTGGTGGGAACTGTGACAAACTGACCCAAACACCAGATTAAAGAATATAGTTTTTCACTCAGCTCAGAGTGATTATTGACATATGGGAATGCAAACCTAGTTTTGCAGAACTCCCAGTTTTTCTTTTTTTTCTTTTCTTTTTTTTTTTTTGCTTGTTTTGATTTTTAGAAGCCTGAAATTTTCATGTTTTTTCAGTGAAATGTCACACAGACACACACAGACATATGTGCAGTTAATTAAAAAACTGGTTTGTCACACTGGTGTGGGTCAAACAAAACAAGTCTTTAAGCCAGATCTGCTCTATGGCTACAGTTCAAATTTTCTACTTTCACTGGTTTTTCTTAGATGTTTATTGAGATCCTGATAAGTTGCATAACTTTGCACTAGACTCTTTAAATGTTGAACAATGGTTCAAGAAATTCCTAATAGCCTATATTTTATTTAGGTGATGTTTAAATTTTTACATAAATTTGAAAAAAAATATTTTATTGGATGAAAAATAAGGTTCCTAACTGTACATACATTATTGAAGCCTGAGAAAGACTATAAAAGAAAGGTTGATCAATTTTTTATTTCTTTAATTTTATTGTTATTACCATAAACTTAATAATCAATATTTCTTACAAAATTGTCTAAATAAGCAATAAAAGATATCTTTAGAAGGCACTATGAACACTTAAAGGTGGAAGATGGTGAATATTTATAAGAAAAAATTATCTTCAAAATAAAACCATTATCTCACTATTAAAATAATGCAAACTTTTCGGTGAATAAGCTGTAGCATGGTGACTGTAATTAATAATACTGTGTTCTGTACTTTAATATTGCTATGACAGTAGACCTTTAATGTTTCACTGTAACAACAACAACGCAGAAATGATAATTATGTGCAGTGAAGGAACTGTTAATTAACTACTTTATTCTGGTAAACATTTTGCAATATGTGATTGTATCAGATCATCAGCTTTATGGCTTACACAATGTTATATGTCAATTATATCTTGATAAAGCTGACAGGGTGATGGGGGCAAGCTAAGGAGACAAAGGTTTCAAATGTATCTCATTAAGTTCCTGATGGCCAAATCAAAAGAATACACATGTTTGATATTAAGATTCTTAATTCTTCAAGATAAAAGGAAACCATTTGTCCAGGGGGAGTCAAATTTGTCTATTTGCTTGCTTGTTTGCTTTCTTGGTACTAATATCTGAGTGAAATGCCTCTAAGAAGTTTCTTATGATGTAGAGACACATGTCCTCAAAATACCCTAGTGATTTCCAATTATCTCTTTTTATAACTTTCCTCAATGAAAGATAGATTTCCAAGGGACCAGATCACTTATTATGACTCTAATTGTCTGATTCGATTTGAGTAAAATTAAGACTACCTAGAGAAGTGATTATTCAATAAAAACTACACAGCTATTTCAAAACTAACCCAGATCTCTGGAGTCATAAGTAATAATATCTCCAGTATTAAATTCTATAGACAATTGGTATATTCCTGGATAACTGAGTGGATTCAATCTGGTTTATCTCTTATTTTTCTTTAAATATATATCCTTCAGCATAGACTTTGATAGATTTTTCACTTCAGAATGTTCATTCTTTGTTATTCTTCACAAAATGCTTGTAGATTTCCCAAGCTACAGGTGAAGAAATAAGATGCTATCTGAAAAATAAATTGACTGAATATTCAATTCCATCAAATAACTGGATGTAGACAAAGCTTGCAAAGAATTCATTTGCAGAGAATAAATGTACAAGTTCTTTGCAAGTTTACCCATAGCTCAAACTCAGGATAGATATAATTTTACAACCTCACATAATCATGCTTTTGGGTGAAGATCAGTTTCTTCATAACCCTTTGTGATTTACAGTATTTCAAATAATGTGTAACACATAATACATGTTTAATGGATTTTATATGAATATATAGATGATAAATCAGTCTGAAATCAGTCTGTTTTACTCCACAATTGGAGTCATCCATCAGTTATTAGTAAACCATTCATATTCCATTCAGCAATAGGAATAATAAGTTTTCTTATTAGATATGTTTTTCATCAATGAAGGTAGTTCTAGATATGTTATAAAAAATTTAAAAAAAAACTGGATAAAACAATATAATTTATTGTTCTGAATAACTAGTATAGTCCAGGAAAGGGTGGTTTTTTTATTAGTCAATTTACTAGAACAGTGATATCATTAAACACCTGAGTCCATTTCCTCTTTCTGCTCTGCTATTCCTTGTGAAGTTCTGGAATACCTCATGGATACAGGAGGGCTGCACACCTGCAAGTTCAGTTCAGTTCAGTTCAGTCATTCAGTCGTGTCCGACTCTTTGCAACCCCATGAATCTCAGCACGCCAGGCATCCCTGTCCATCACCAACTCCTGGAGTTCACTCAGACTCACGACTATCAAGTCGGTGATGCTATCCAACCATCTCATCCTCTGTCGTCCGCTTCTCCTCCTGCCTCCAATCCCTCCCAGCATCAGAGTCTTTTCAGTGAGTCAGCTCTTTGCATGAGGTGGCCCAAGTACTGGAGATTCAGCTTTAGCATCATTCCTTCCAAAGAAATCCCAGGGCTGATCTCCTTCAGAATGGACTGGTTGGATCTCCTTCCTTGCAGTCCAAGGGACTCTCAAGAGTCTTCTCCAACACCACAGTTCAAATGCATCAATTCTTTGGCACTCAGCCTTCTTCACAGTCCAACTCTCACATCCATACATGACCACTGGAAAAACCATAGCCTTGACTAGATGGACCTTTGTTGGCCGAGCGATATCTCTGCTTATCAATATGCTATCTAGGTTGGTCATAACTTTCCTTCCAAGGACTAAGCGTCTTTTAAATTCATGGCTACAGTCACCATCTGCAATGATTTTGGAGACCCCCAAAATAAAGTCTGACACTGTTTCCACCGTTTCCCCCTCTATTTCCCATGAAGTGATGGGACCAGATGCCATGATCTTCGTTTTCTGAATGTTGAGCTTTAAGCCAATTTTTTCACTCTCCTCTTTCACTTTCATCAACAGGCGTTTTAGTTCCTCTTCACTTTCTGCCATAAGGGTGGTGTCATCTGCATATCTGAGATTATTGATATTTCTCCTGGCAATCTTGATTCCAGATTGTGCTTCTTCCAGCCCAGTGTTTCTCATGATGTACTCTNTTCACTTTCATCAACAGGCGTTTTAGTTCCTCTTCACTTTCTGCCATAAGGGTGGTGTCATCTGCATATCTGAGATTATTGATATTTCTCCTGGCAATCTTGATTCCAGATTGTGCTTCTTCCAGCCCAGTGTTTCTCATGATGTACTCTGCATATAAGTTAAATATAACATATTCTAATAGATAGAATGCTATGGCATGCCCAAACACTGGCAAAGAGAATGGGGACATCTACCAATCCTGGGCCTGAGACTTGCTATTGTCTAAATCAAAGAATAGTAAGATGAAAACGTTTTTGCTGAGATTACTAAATGAGTCTGCAACATACCTACATTGTATTGAGTTAGGAAGTTTTAATTTTCATAGAATGATAGGCATGAGACCTACTGAATTTGCTTATTGCAAGCAGAACAATATGCCTTTTGAAATGTATCTGCAGTTCTAGTGCTCCTTCTCTATGAGATTTGACTTAGGGTAGGCAACACAAGAGAGGTGAGTCCGACACTTGGTTTGGGAAGATCCCCTGGAGTAGAGAATGGTAACCCACTCCAGTATTCTTGCCTGGAGGAGCCTTGGACAGAGGAACCTGGCAGGCTACAATCCATGGGGCTGCAAAGAGTTGAACACAACTGAACAACAGAGCACTCACACATACGTAAAATTTATATTTGAGAGTTTCTAAAATATTAGAAAAAAAAGCACTCAATTTTTTACAGAGCTTCAGGTTTATAGATTATGGAAACCAACTCCTAGCTTTCCTTAATTAAACACATTAATGTTATTTTCTTCTCAACTTTCCATAATGATATACGGGCTTAACGGAAATCAGCACAAAAGCTTTAATAAAAGAAAGAGAGAAAAAAAGGAAGGAAGGGAGGGAGGGAGAAAGGAGAAAAAATAAAGAGGAAGAGAAAGAAGAAGAGAAAAAAAAAAGAAAAACATATAATTGCAGGGATTTCGGAGAAGGCAATGGCATCCCACTCCCGTACTCTTGCCTGGAAACTCCCATGAATGGAGGAGCCTGGTAGGCTGCAGTCCATGGGGTCGCTGAGTCAGACACGATTGAGCGACTTCACTTTCACTTTTCACTTTCATGCACTGGAGAAGGAAATGGCAACCCACTCCAGTGTTCTTGCCTGGAGAATCCCAGGGATGACAGAGCCCAATGGGCTGCCATCTGTGGGGTTGCACAGAGTCAGACACGACTGAAGTGACTTAGCAGCAGCAGCAGCAGCAGCAGCAGGGATTTTATTTTTTGCCAAAAGAAGTGAAATTTAAAACAAAAAATGCAAAGTATTACAGAAGCCATGTGAACCTTTTGTTTACCTGGTCATTCAGCAGCCATGATCCAGTGCTTACTGTGCTTACCACGTGCCAAGATAGTGTATTAGCTAAAAGATGATTAAGACATGCTGCTGCTGCTAAGTTACTTCATTCGTGTCCGACTCTGTGCTACCCTATAAACGGCAGCCCATCAGCCTCCCCCGTCCCTGGGATTCTCCAGGCAAGAATACCTGAGTGGGTTGCCATTTCCTTCTCCAATGCATGAAAGTGAAAGTGAAGTCCCTCAGTCGTGTCCAACTCCTAGCGACCCCATGGACTGCAGCCTACCAGGCTCCTCCATCCATGGGATTTGCCAGGCAAACTTAGTCATTCAGCAGCCACGATCCAGTGCTCATTATGTGCTTACCACGTGCCAAGATAGTGTATTAGCTAAACGATGATTAAGACATACTTTCTCCCAAAATCCTTTAGACAATTTAATATTAATATTTCAGTAGATTATATACTTTATTTATTGAATATGACTCATTTATTAATGAGTGGGATCTTCAAGAAGTATTTTCTCTTTTGGCCATTGAACTCAATATTTAGGGGGTAAATGATTGATAAAAAGAAGATATAAATCTTGTTTTGATCAGAAAACTGATCTAATATCCACCAGCTATACACCATCTTAAAAAAATGATATGAATTTAGAAGACCTGTATTCTGTTTAAATAGAATTCAAGATATTGTCTCATTGTCAGCAGCAGTAACTCTTATGTGGAACAGTTAAAAATAAAACCTTATATTAACCAAGTGTTTATCTTTGTTAACATCAAAAACAGCCTCAGGGATCCTCATTTCCTCCTCCATTACCCCACCCATGTTTGCCTGCTAAGTTTCTTCAGTCATGTCCCACTCTGCGCTACCCTATGAACTGTAGCCCACCAGGATCCTCTGATTATGGGATTTTTCCAGGCAAGAACACTGGAATGGATCGTCATGCCCTCCTCCAGGGGATCTTTCCCATCCGGGGATCAAACCTGTGTGAAGGGTTAATGCAGCCACAATAGGGAAAGCGGAGATATGCCTGCAAGCGGGCCTCTCTGCTCAAGGCTGAACGTGCTTGCAAGCGGGGCGTTCTGCCAAGGAGTCTGGACACAGCCTTGAGTTTAATGGTCCCTTGCAAACGAGGGAGCATTCCTTTCTTTTGATAAGAAGAGAGAAGAGGGCTCTGGACAGACTCTGCAGTAAACAGAGGTTTCACTCCCCCTTGCTGTATGATAACATGTATGCACCTACGCTGTACTGAAAAGGCTTATTCATGCATTCTGGAATTCTTCCTAGGGGGCTATATAATAATAAAACACAATTGTTGGTTGCGCAGTCTTTTCCTCCGGCCGGAGTGTGTGTTGTCTGTCTCATTTGTCTTGTCTTTGTGTGTCATTTCACTCGTAATCTCCAACACCTGTGTTTCTTACATCTCCTGCTACTGGTAAAGAATCTACTAGAGCCACCTGGGAAGCCCCACTTCACCCACAATGGAGTATAATGATGGTAGGTGTAAGGACAAAAGCATTCATTAATGGCAAATCTACATCTGAAGAAAGAAGTGACATTTTATTGTGGTAAATAAAAATAGCAAAGATATTGACATAGCATAGAATAATTGTTTACGGTATAACTGAAATATGGGGAATGTGGTAAACAGTTGAGGGAAGACAGGGTCTGTTAGAATTAGTAGAAAGACTAAAGTATATATTGTTCTTTGTCAATGAGCATTAGAAGAATTACTGATGTGTGCAACATGGATTACTTCAAATAGATTTGGAGTAGAAATTAGAAAACTGTTTTGAATCCTGGTGCCTGTATTCATTCATTTATTTCTTACTCAATTGTTATTGATTTATCTATTTATTATTGTAATTAGGCAATGATTTTAACACATTTTTACGATAGAATATGTTCAATATAATTTTGAGGTATTATTTTTTCAGGTTGGACTTTTCTTTATTAGTTATCTTATTTGTCTTTAACAATCATATATCAGATGATAGTGAAAGTCTGAGGCTCTGAAAAATAGTCTTTAAGGCTCCTTAGGGAGCTTTGTTGGGAGCTTTGTTTCCTAACCTCAATGCCTCTTCCTTGATGCCGGATGTTGCTGGTTTTGTGTGACTGTCACTAACAGAGAGAGTGCAAGACTCTGGGTTACTGGTTATTCACCACTGACCCTGGGGCTTGCATTGCATGTGTAGGTTTAGGTGACCATTTTTACTCATTCATAAAAACTGAAATGTGTAAATTGTTTTTACTCAGTCCAACTGAAATGCTGCCTTTGACTAGAGCACCCAGGAACCTTTCCTATAGCTCAGAAGGTAAAGATTCTGCCTGCAGTGCAGGAGACCTGGGTTTGATCCCTAGGTCAGGAAGATCCCCTGAGAAGGAAATGGCAACTCACTCATTCCTGCCTAGAGAATTCCATGGACAGAGTAGCCTGACTGGCTACATCCATGAGATCGAAAAGAGTTGGGCATGACTAAGTGACTAACACATACAAAGGACACCCAAGGGTGGATGAAGAAGCAGCATACACCCTTTGCCTATGCTCACCCAACACTGTCACTGAGGACCACAGGCTTTTTGACCCTTGTCAGGCAGCTCTTGTCACTCTGCAACATCAACAAGCTCTTCCAAACAATGTCATCTATGTTTAGTTCAGTTCAGTTCAATCGCTTAGTTGTGTTTAGTTCAGTTCAGTTCAATCGCTTAATCCTACTCTTTGCAATCCCATGAATCACAGCACTCCAGGCCTCCCTGTCTATCACCAACACACGGAGTTCACTCAGACTCATGTCCATTGATTTGGTGATGCCATCCAGCCATCTCATCCTCTGTTGTCCCCTTCTCCTCCTGCCCCCAGTCCCTATCTTGCTTCTGATTAATATGATGTCATGCTTTTCCAGGCATGTCACAAGCTGAGCTAGAGAAGAAATGGACATTACTTGGATAAATGGGACTAATTTTCTAGTGTTCTAGTCCCCTCAACTAGTCTTCATCCCTTTCCTCCATGATTTGCAGAAAAGTAGTGTGTGTCCATGTCAAAAGAGGTTATAGTTTACAAATGCTGCTATTGTCTAATTTGTCCAAGAGAATAGCCTGTACATTTACACTGTGTACTCCCAATAGTAAATACAACATCACCAGAAGACTATTTATCATTCAAATTTTCCTGGATACTCTGAATAAGACTGCATTTGTGGTCCTTATGAATGAAGCACATCACAACATTTGAGGGAGTCATTTGAAGTCAATATCCATTATGGCACAGTGCGTGACACAGCATTAAGTAGTTTTAAGGCACCATAAAGCCAAAAATGTTCACGTTGTTTCAATTCAGACAACCTGAGAAAATTCATGTCATTATGTGTAATGGTGATATAGCTACCTTTTTCAAATGGTGGGAGTAATAGAATTAGCAAAAAATGTCACATTTGATAGTTAAAAAAAAAGAATAGAAGGTCCTTGGGCCTGAATAGGAAAAGATAGTTTAGCACAATGCAAAGAATCTTTCTACTCATTATTTTAAATCCTCACTAATAAATCACTCTATCCTGCATGGGTCCATGCAGTTTTGTGTCATGCTATGTAAGTCACTTCAGTTGTGTCTGACTCTTTGTGATCCTGTTGACTGTAGCCCACTAGGCTCCTCTGTCTATGAGATGCTGCAGGCAAGAATACTGGAGTAGGTTGCCATGTCCTCTTTCAGGGGATCTTACCAACCCAGGAATTAAACCTGCATCTCTTATATCCCCTGCACTGGCAGGTGGGTTCTTTACAACTAGCACCACCTAGGAAACCCCCGTGCATTTTTAACACATTAAAAATATCTAATTGCTTATAGGTACATACACCAAAGACATTTGCTTACAGCCATATGGCAACCCACTCCAGTACTCTTGCCTGGAAACTCCCATGGATGGAGGAGCCTGGTAGGCTACAGTCCATGGGGTCGCAAAGAGTTGGACACAACCGAGTGACTTCACTTTCACTTTTCACTTTCATGCATTGAAAAAGGAAATGGCAATCCACTCCAATGTTCTTGACCGGAGAATCCCAGGGACGGGGGAAGCCTGGTGGGCTGCTGTCTATGGGGTCGCACAGTCAGACACGACTGAAGCAACTTAGCAGCAGCAGCAGCATATACCCTTGAGTAAGCCCTACCCAGAAATACGATATAACTGTGCAGTGTGGTCAATACAATAGCATGATCTGAAATCTGCTTTCTAATTTCCACCCATTGTAATGAGATTTTGTGTTCCATTGTAATGAGATTTTGGAAAAAGTCATCTCTTTGTACTTCTTTGTCCTCTCTTCAAAACAGAGATATCCAAGCACTTACATCACTAGTATGATGTGGATATTAATTACCCAAAAAGAATGCCTAGTAATTGTTTTTTATTGTATTGGTATCACTACTAGTCTAGTGCTCCATATATATTGATTATTAGTAGCATGATGCTGGGAAAGATTGAAGGCAGAAGGAAAAGGGAATGACAGAGGACGAGATGGTTGTATGGCATCACCAACTCAAGGGACATGACTGAGCAAACTCCAGGAGATGGTGAAGGATGGAGAAGCCTGGCATGCTGCAGTCCATAGGATCGCAAAGAGTCGAACACAAATGAGCAACTGAACAACAACATCAGGTAGTGGTAGTGGTGGGAAATTGTGACTTGAATTAAAGTGATGATCAGGGAGAATCTTCTGGAGGCAGAAATATTTGAGGTACTTTTAAGAACACATTCTTAAATATTTAGCATTAGATTGTTGCTTTGCCAAACTTCTGTGAAATTCTTTGACTGCCCTGAATGTTCACTGAAGTCTGGCATATATACACCCTTGAGTCCATGGACCTTGCAAACAAATGGCTTACAGAAAATGACATAATAAAGAAAAAGTGACTTCTGGAGAGTGACATTATATAGGAAACAGACTATAGGTACAGGAGGAAAAAAATCCAAGAAGGAGAGAGAGAAAACAAGTATAAATGTAGAGATTGAGGCACTTAGGAAAAATGTGTAGGCAACTCTTTCAAATCCTTGGGAATCTCTAGGGACATTGGAAATACAATATTTTTCCCCATACCCACCATACACTAATAGTTGATTTAAGCCTATTTTACCTAACTAGTAAAGAAAAAGGTGGAACAAACAATTTGAACTTGGGAACATACAGTAAGTTGCTTGCATATCAAGTTATTCCTGATATTGTAAGAGTGAATAAGTCTGTTTAACTCAAGCCTCCTCTTAAAAACAAATGAAGCACATATGTATGTGCTACTCAATGGGAAAACATTCTGATAATGTTAAAAGCTGAGTCATGAGTATGGTTAAGCTTTTGAATAAATAAATCTGATATTGACCACATCCTCATTTCATTATTTTGGTTCCCCTATAAAGCCTCCCTGGATATATTTGGTTGTTGCTGTATCTCAAGAGGCACCTCTGTGGCCAGAAAGTTTGAGTATTTCAAGCTTTTGAAAGAATTCATCTCTAAAGAAAACACTAATGCTAGATCCTACAAGTCAAAACCCCAGGCCTGGCTTCAGCCTACTTTCTGACACTAGCCTCCCATCCTTTCAGTGGTCTGTTGACTGTCTCACAATCTCTCATATGCATTTCCATGATTGGTCCTTTGCCATGATAATCTGTCCATTTGAATGTTTTCTCTTCTGCATGTCTCCATACTCCTTCCATGACTAAAGGCCACTTCCAATCTTTATCAGAGAACATTTGTGATGATTTCCATGTGTTCATTCACAGCACTTATTTTCTAAAATGTGAAGATGTGTATAAGAGACAGGTTGNTTGAATGTTTTCTCTTCTGCATGTCTCCATACTCCTTCCATGACTAAAGGCCACTTCCAATCTTTATCAGAGAACATTTGTGATGATTTCCATGTGTTCATTCACAGCACTTATTTTCTAAAATGTGACTACAGCTCATAATCATATATTTCCTAAGGAAATTCTATCCTGTTGACTTACATCATTGTTGTTTTTATCTGTACCTAAATTTATTGCACTGTGTTGTATACTCCTTTGTTTAGGATGGTACTCATATCGTAACAATCATGGAGGCCTGATCTAAAGTTTTCCAAATACATTAGTTATATCAAGCATATTTAGGATGGGATAAACTCTAGCAGGATCACTAAAGAAATTTTAGTGATATATAATTTATATCTAATTTTTTTAATGAAATATGAATTAAAAGATATGACATAGCACAGAGTATATTTTATCACTTTAAGCTCCTTAATGTTTAAAAACTGTATAAACAATCTCGAGATATCTCACAGATATCTCACTTGGCCAGGTAAATGCCCGGTCAAGTCAGTTAATAAATAAACAAGCTAACAAATGCTGATAAACAAATATCAATCAATGGAATAAAGATTGGAAAAATACTGGTAGTCACTGGACTGTGGAAGGATGCAGTTTTGAGCCTGGTATCTGGGGCTGTTGATAAGAAAGAACTTACATGTCAGTTATAAAAGTAAGTAACACTTAAAAAAAAATGTTTTCCATACTTTTTGACTCTTACTAAGAAGACAAGGGGCTCTCACAAATATAAGTAGCAATTTTATTTTAGAACGTTTTCTTCAATATGTAAATGTTTTAACAATAAATATGAGGCAATATCTCAGAGTTGTGCTATAGAGACCATATATATATATATATATTTGCTTATTCTTATATTATTTTGAAAGTAGAATCTGAAAAT
Organism: Neotragus pygmaeus; assembly: GCA_006410875.1. Lineage (NCBI taxonomy): Eukaryota > Metazoa > Chordata > Mammalia > Artiodactyla > Bovidae > Neotragus > Neotragus pygmaeus. The sequence goes on along the minus strand of SJYV01032100.1, from coordinate 505,246 downwards.
ATTTCATTATTGAAAATGTGTGTGGAAAATATATCACTGAATAAAATTCTCATTTATGAAAATTAAGCATTGAGGAATATTTTATAGTCTGTCAGTGCTTTACATGTATTTATAAATATACAGAACTATAGATATGATAAATGTGAAATTTTAAAATAATTCATACAATTAGCTATTAAGAATAACTGGACTTATATAAGTATATGAGTACATTATGTTACATACATGTATAAACACACAATAAACTGCAAAGTTTTTTATTAATCCTCCATATCCTGAAAATATGTTTAGCATATTTATTTTGATGTGTATAGAAGACAATTTAATATCTACACTCTACTGTTCTATATAACTAGATTTAAAAAATCTGAAGAAAACTTCTTGTACATCATTTTACACGGATTTTGGCTTAGTATCCTTGCTTATCTCAGGATATCGAAGATATCCATTAAAAGTTCAGGGACCCCATTAATACTGTTTTTCCAATTTTATATATATATATATTTTTTTAAACCTTATTATTCCTGACAACAATAAAAGGAGCTAAATCTTGATAAGTGTGATCTTGAAAGAAACATTTTCATTAATTCTAACTTGTATGCCTTAAGAAAAAATCTAACATTTAGAGATACAACTGAATGGCAAGAATTTTTTAAGAATTTGACCTTTCTTTCACTCATTCATCTTTTTTTTTTTTTCCCACCTCCCACCCCACATCGTCTGTCTGGATCATCCCCATGCACCAGCCCCAAGCATCCTGCAACGAACATAGACCGGCACCTCGTTTCTTACATGATAGTATACATGCTTCAGTGCCATTATCTCAAATCATCCCACCCTCTCCCTCTCCCTCAGAGGCCAAAAGTCCATTCTATACGTCTGTGTCTCTTTTGTTGTTTCACAAACAGGGTCATCATTACTATCTTTCTAAATTCCATATATATGTGTCAGTATACTATATTGGTGTTTTTCTTTCTGGCTTGCTTCACTCTGTAGAGTAGGCTCCAGTTTCATCCATCTCATTAGAACTGATTCAAATGTATTCTTTTTAANCGACACGAATCCACCACAGTAAGTATAAACACATATAATACATACATCAAAAATTCGTGGGTAGGACATAGATATATTTAAGGTCACATTGAACTTTTTAATAAAATGATCTAACTTGAAGAATATGAAGAATGTTAAAATAAAAAAGTAGAAACTTTTATTTATTACAGTAACTGTCACTACTCATAGACTTTTAAACAACCTGATATTGGGGGACTTTTTGAGAAAAAAAAAGGTAAGATATTTCAAATGCTATATCAATGACTTATTAACATTGAAAAAATATTAAAATCTTAGAATCTGACATTGATGCCTTTATGATCATCTAAAGGAAAATTCATGCCAGCAGTAAGATGCTTCTTCATTAGGAATTCAGAATATATTTTCTCTATGGAGTCATTTATTTCTTATTTTCCTCATCTAGAATCATAACCTTAAAACATCTCTCAATTTTGCATTTAGTAAACAGTTGAAGCAGCTTATCTTTTCTATATGTTTTCAGTCCAATATTTAACCTCATTGTAGCTTGGCTCATTACCAAAATATTAGAAATATCAGACCTATAGAATAATGTGTTATATGTTTGATACTAATCTGTTTCCTGCTTATTCCCTACTAATTATTTGCCACATTTTATGTCATTTTATTCATATGATTAAATTGCTGGTATGTTTTACCAAAAAAATGACTCAGGATGCAGTCAGTGGATTTGGTGCATAATTCCAGTTCACTTACTAATTTATCTAACTAATGCAAGCTTTGACATTCTGATGTAAAAATGAGGAGGTTGCAGTAAATGACTGCTATGCTCCCTTTGAGCTTTAAAGCTTTTGACTCTGAAGTCATATGATAATGATAAACAAAAACTCAGGGAATTTGGTTGGGTGTGGTTGGATAACATTACATTTTGGCATCTTCCATAATGTATCAGGGTGTTTCATTTTCGTTAACATCTTAATAGGGAAAACATAATTTATTCGTGAACATAAGCATTACTAATAAATGATACTTTTAAAATGCTGGCATAAGCACTGAGAAATTAGTCAAAGGACTTTGAAATTAGGAGAGAAACAAGAGTTGGCTTTTTAAAAGAGATAAATAAAATTTTATGCATCTAAAGAACAAAAATAATAATCCAAACCAGATCACAGGAGAAGATCTGGAAAACATTATTGGATATAGGAGCGTAGAAGTAAAAAGAAAGAGCAGAGTGCTTATGAACTGTGGTCAAATATTCTAAGACAAAGTTACCATGATTTTAGATCAGAAAGACAGCTAGTTAATAAACCTGCCAGATTTTATAACCTATAACCTCTGTGATTCAAAGTCCTTGGAAGACAGATATAAGATATGTAAGCAGATAATAGAAAATGCTGGCTTTTAAGGGTTATTAATGGTAAGATTCTCAGATACCTACATACATTTTTCTTAACACATGATTATAGCAGCTAAACATTCCTGAGGGGTTGAAGAAGCACTATACGCCAGGTTCATTATGTGTATTCACTCATCCAGTGCTGCAAAACTTCACATGAGAGTTTTGCTATTATTGACATTTTACAGATGAAGTAACTGAAGCTACACAGTCAATAAAAGTGCTGGAGAAAGGATTTGAACCCAGACAGGCTTACTTCAGAGCCCTTACTTTTAAGCACTTTGTCTATGATACTTTGCTTGTTGTGTTTGTATTTCATGATTATCCTACATGGGTGAATAGAACCAGAGTTGGTCAGCTTTGAACAAATTTGGCAAAGCAGGGCTTTCTTCTAGAGTGACTTTGATGGACCACTCAGAGACAACACATTTCCATTTGAATTTTATACTAAGGATCCAAAAATCAATGAAGGTGAATGGTGTTTCTCATGAGTGGGTCAAAAGATTTGTACTTTGTGATGATATTTTCTATTTCTGATCAAGATGGAAAATCTAGTTAATTTTTCAGTTATTAACAGCTGGATACAGAATACTGTCTCACCCAATGGCTTAATAGTCCCAGAAGATCTGGCATCAGTAAGCAAGCAGTTCTGTGAGAATTTGTTCGTCTTCTTCTATGTCATTTAGTATTATCTTTAAATATCTTCTCTCATATTCATTTTGAGTCACTTGGCCAGTTCATTCCAAGCTTTCTGGATTCATTTTTCAGCATGAAGTGATTTAAACTCACAACAATAGTTATTGAAATAAATCCTTTTAGTCCAACAGAGTATTAAATGTATTACTTGTTCAATTTTCAACATAACTCAAAACTATTATAATCATCACTTACTGTTGCATTGCCTTAACTTAAAGTAAATGACATTCTCTTTTCTCTATATTAAATTCTAGCCATAAATGAATTAAGTGAATTTAGAATACTACATGTGCAGAGACTTTTGTGTGTGTGTGTGGCTGGCCGGCTATTTATTTAATCTATATCCTTTTATTGAACAAAAAGATTATTCCATAATTTTGTTATTGCAGTTAACACTGTGATGAGTGGACCTTGTGTTCACATCTGCTGTACATTTTTTGCTGTGTTCATTGGATATATATATATATTTTTTTACTTTACAATATTGTATTGGTTTTGCCATACATTAACATGAATCCACCACAGGTGTATATGTGTTCTCCATCATGAAATCCCCTCCTACCTCCCTCCCCATACCATCCCTCTGGGTCATCCCAGTGCACCAGCCCCAAGCATCAGGTATTTTGCCTCGGACCTGGACTGGTGATTCTTTTCTTATACATGTTTCAATTTCATTCTCTCTAATCATCCCACCCTCTCCCTCTCCCACAGAGTCCAAAGACTATTCTACACATCTGTGTCTCTTTTGCTGTCTTGCACACAGGGTTATCATTACCATCTTTCTAAATTCC
>SJYV01032100.1:466747-499682 GCA_006410875.1 Neotragus pygmaeus | reverse complement strand
TTCCAAAGAAATCCCAGGGCTGATCCCCTTCAGAATGGACTGGTTGGATCTCCTTGCAGTTCAAGGGACTCTCAAGAGTCTTCTCCAACACCACAGTTCAAAAGCATCAACTCTTCAGCGCTCAGCCTTCTTCACAGTCCAACTCTCACATCCATACATGACCACAGGAAAAACAATATCCTTGACTAGATGAACCTTAGTCAGCAAAGTAATGTCTCTGCTTTTGAATATACTATCTAGGTTGGTCATAACTTTTCTTCCAAGGAGTAAGCGTCTTCTAATTTCATGGCTGCAGTCACCATCTGCAGTGATTTTGGAGCCCCCAAAAATAAAGTCTGACACTGTTTCAGCTGTTTTCCCATCTATTTCCCATGAAGTGATGGGACCGGATGCCATGATCTTCGTTTTCTGAATGTTGAGCTTTAAGCCAACTTTTTCGCTCTCCACTTTCACTTTCATCAAGAGGCTTTTTAGCTTCTCTTCACTTTCTGCCATAAAAGTGGTGTCATCTGCATATCTGAGGTTATTGATAATTTATATTGGGACAATATATCTCCTCTTACAACTGCAATTCCCTGAATCAATTTACTTAACATTGGCTTCATCATTACACATGCCACTGTGTCAGTCCTTGTGCCATCTACAAACACTGGCATGAATGATTCCTTCAAAAATTGTTATAGGCTTTGGGGATGACCAAAGAGAAGTCTCAAAGAAATTATGCAGGAAAATGTAAAGGATAGTTTATTTGGGGTCATGTTAAATATACTGTGGGCTTCACAGGTGGCATAGTGGTAAGGAACCTGCCTGCCAATGCAGGCTATGCAGGAGATGCTGGTTCAATCCCTGGGTGAGGAAGATCCTTTGGAGGAGGTAATGGCAACCCACTCTAGTATTGCTGCCTCAGAAATCCCATGGACAGACGAGCCTGGTGGACTACAGTCCACGGGTGGCAAAAGAGTCAGACATGACTGAGCACATACACACAGACACGCACTTTTAGATGTACTTTTCTGGATTCTATAGCAGTAGATCTAAATAGCACAACAGCACACTTTTCATATGCATCTCCTCTTGAATCTTTGAAAACAGATCTCCAACCTTTTTGGCACCAGGAACCAATGTCATAGAAAATGGCTTTTCCATGGACCAGGGTTTGAGGAGATGGTTTCATGATGGTTCAATTCCATTACGTTTTTGTGCACTCTATTTCTAATCTAATGCCACTGCTGATCTGATAAGAAGTACAGCTCCATGGCTCGGAGGTTGAGGAATGCTGCTATAGCCTATAGTCAATATATTACTTGAATTTGATATCTTTCAATATTTACCACATATCTATTTTTTTACCTGTCATCACCAATGGGGAGGATAGGATAGCAGAACTTGTCTATCATATGTAAGGTCCACTTTGCATTGCATCAGTGGTCTCAAAAATTCAGAGGACATAAATGTATCCACCTTTGGAAGACTGGAGAATCTGTGGCCAAGAGCTTGCAGCTGCAGTGAGGTGACTGCCTGAGTGCCCACGGAAGGTGGCACATAGGGTAAGGAATGTCTCCTACCATTCCTGAAGCTCTCCAGTGCTGTAGCCAGGAGGCGGGACTCCCAAACACCTGCCCTCATTCTCACTCATGTGCATGCATGCATGCTAAGTCACTTCAGTCATGACCAACTCTTTGCAACCCTATGGACTATACCCTGCCAGGCTCCTCTGTCCATGGGATTCTCCAGGCAAAAAAAAATGGAGGGAGGTGCCATGCCCTCCCCAAGGTATCTACCCTACCCGGGAATCAAACCCAAGTCTCTTATATCTCCTGCATTAGCAGGTGAGTTCTTTACTATTAGTACCACTTGAGAACCCCCGCTCTCACTCATAGCTCAAGCCAAATTTCAGAACTTGAAAGTCATTGGTTCAGAACCCTGCATAGAGTCACCTGTATGATCAAAGTCATCTAGAATGTGTGACTTCATCTCTAGTGATCCTGGGGGAAAATAATTGAGATCAGTGAGTCATTGCTAAACTGTGCCACCCTCCTGAAACCCATCCATGCACAAGAATCCACATGACCCCATAGTTCTCAGCCCTGGAGCTCCTCTGGACATCTGGTTGACATCAATTGGGGGTTGTAAAAAGGTCAGAGAGTCTATTACGGGAATGAAAAGACTTTAGACCCACAGAGAACCTTCTCAGGACCCACAGAGTTGCACAGAGACAGCTGCAGACCTGGCATGACTTGAGCACTGGCAGGGGTCTTACTACATTTCAAGGAAACCCCAGGAGGCTGAGGCCAGTGCTGGGGCAGGGCACCTGTGTGTCCTGGTCGTGGGGATATAAATTGTTCTGAGTTACTTTTCCCCTCCACCCCTCCCTTTATTTATTTATTTATTTGTTTTTGTTTGTTTACAGTCCACTTCACAAATTTCTTCCTCACAATCTCTATACTTTCCTGCCCCATGGCCCACTAGGGGGACATTCAGTGTGTTAACGTTCTATAACCAAAGTGGACCAACAAAACATTTTACTAAACAAAGACTGTCTTTATGAGAGGAATTCTCTCACCAGTTTCTACTTTTATCTCCCAGCGACATAGACTTGAACTTTTTCCCACATATAATCCCCTTTCACAGGGATTCTAACAATGTAAAACTCTTTTGTTTTGTGTACAGTACAGACTGTATTAATGTGAAGTAGACAATCATTTCCTTTCATTTTCTTTGTTCAAAAATATCTCAAATTCAAATTTTTCTCTGCTTCGCTTTTACAATGAGATATGACTTTTAAATCTGATTTTTATCATAGCCTCCAAAATAAATCTGAAACCCACAGGGTTAGCAAATTCCATTTGTTTTCATCAAATTTATTATTTTTTCCTTTAGTCATAGCCTCACCCAAACCATCACCTATAGTGTAGATAGAAAGATGTCTCCTGTTTTTAAAGTCCTCCTGTTCTACAAACTGTTAAGAGCTTTTTCAGATATTTAACAACCTCTCCTGTCAAGAAATTCATTTTCCTGTGTCTCATTTTGTCAAGCCTCTTATTTGCTCTTTAAAAAAATAGCTATTGACATTTGTCTCAGCATTCTTTTTAACTCTTTTGTTGAACTACACATATATTGAACATAGTTGAATAGAAGAAGTGATCAACTTTAATTTCCTTGAAATTTTATTTATTCTAACTGGATAAAACTGAACAGAAATGTTCAGGATATATGATAGGATATTAGGAAAGATTCTGTCTTCCATTAACTATCCTTCTCACTGAAAATTAAATAGCTGCAGTAATTTTTAAATTAAGGTTGCACTGTAATTTTAGATCAGATAATTATTAGGCAATAACAAATTATAAGGCTGTATATTCTTAAGGTAAGTTTAAATATGTAATTAAATTACTGTGCAGGCAAAAATTTTGTCTCCAACATTATGTTCATGCTCCCAAATAATAACATTTCCTAATTTTTTTCTTGATTAAAATTGACACAATCCATTGCAAACAAAAAAGTTAAGTGAATACATGTGACTGCTCAGGTTTACTTTCTAGTAAACCCAAGTCAAAGGAAGTTTCTAAGTCCAATGATCTCATTTTACAGGAAAAAAATTAAAATCCTGATATGTTATGTGATTTGCCCATTTAAATTTGGATGCAATTCAAATAAGGCAATAAACTAAATGTCCAATGTTTCTGTGCTGACACAATAAATCCAGTTATTTGGCTGTATATGTCCATTAATGGTGAATAAATATATATGTTGACTAAAATATGAATTAATTTGTCCTTTTCTGATGTATTGACAATTAACATAAAATTAATGGAAAAAGAATTACATTCCTGGTTCCCCAATATTATTTACCTATCTAACTATAATATTGTTGTTCACTTGCTAAGTCATGTCCGATGCTTTGTGACATCATGGACTGCGGCACGCCAGGCAGCTCTGTCCTTCACTATATCCGGCAGTGTGCTCAAGTTCATGTCCATTGAATCAGTGATGCCACCAAATCATCTCATCTTCTGTAATCCCCTTCTCTTTTTGCCTTCAGTCTTTCCCAGCATCAGATTTTTTCCCAATGAATTGGCTCTTCTCATCAGGCCAAAGTATTGGAGCTTCAACTTTAGCATGAGTTCTTCCCAAGAATATTCAGGGTTGATTTCCTTTAGGATTGACTGGTTTGGTGGCCTTGCAGTCTAAGGGAATCTTAAAAGTCTTCTCCAACTATAATAGCCATATCATTATTGTCTCATTCCTAAAATAATAGGTACTAGATAGGTATATTTGGGTGAAGGATAGGGAATTTAGGTCTCTGCAGTGAGAAAGGCGATGGTACCCCACTCCAGTACTCATGCCTGGAAAATCCCATGGGCAGAGGAGCCTGATAGGCTGCAGTCCATGAGGTCATGAAGAGTTGGACATTACTGAGCGACTTCCCTTTCACTTTTCACTTTCATGCATTGGAGAAGGAAATGGCAACCTACTCCAGTGTTCTTGCCTGGAGAATCCCAGGGACAGCGGAGCCTCATGGGCTGCTGTCTATGGGGTCACACAGAGTCGGACATGACTGAAGCGACGTAGCAGCAGCCTCAGCAGTGAGACAGCAAGGATAGACTACAGGGCGGGGCTACAAGTGAGGCAAATGGATCATGACAGTGGGAGTCGTGGTTGCAATCATGCCATAAATGCTCCCCAATGCATTGCCCAGCCAGGCAACATCAAGTGTATACTAGGGAAGACTGGAAACAAGTACAGCTCCTAAACTTGGACTTGTAGGTTATCCTAACTTGTATCTTATCCTAAGAATAATTATTAAGAATGTCACTTATTAATTATAGCTTTTCCGGACACGAAGGAAATAAGATCTTTCTTTATAGCAAGTAAGATCTAAGAATAAGAGCATTTATGTGACTATTGTGACTTCCCATTTTGCCCCTACTCCTAATTTTAGCACCACCGTCTAAGCACATAAGAAAAAGACAGAGAAATGAAAACACAACAGTATTCCTTAAAGCTTATGGGAAACTGGAGCATCATATGGGTGCTCTCAATTTCCTGGAACAAGATAATTACACAAGCAGGAGTTGCTATTTTTGCTCTAGAAAGCTTTTGAGAGTTAGCTATGAGAGACGGGGAAGCTATGTAGTTTAAAACAGGATTTGACTGGAATCTCTGAATCAGCCACAAGAGGCCATGCTAGTCACATGGACATGGGGATGTTTTAAGCCTGAGTGTTGGACCAAGTTCAGGGTGCTTCCTTAGTTACTGTGGTGGTGGACAGGTCTGCTTTATATTGTTGCTGTTTTTAGAATCTTATCCTTTTGTCTACATAGTGTTCTTTGTTCACTTGACTGAGAATGCCTGGAGAAGGGGGAAGCAGAGAGAAAATGTAAATGTTTGTGGAGGAGTGAGAATAGTTACTGGAGAGCTGGTTAGAAACATGTCCACAGGAATTTATAAGAACCTTGTTAAATAAATAAAAGTGTTTGAAATGATTATATTAAGTGATCTGTGATACAACACTAAAGATGACAAATAATAATGAATAAACGAATCAGTAAAGATTAAAAAAGGAAGATAAACCTGGACTCTCTTGACAAAGAATCCTCTTACGGGGGAGAAAAAAAAAAAAAAAAAGAAAGTATGTGTGGGTGGGGAAGTGTGGGGACGTTGGCAAGCCTGCTCCATCAGTGATGTGACATGTTGGGAGTCAGAGTGAGAGAGGAAGGCATTGGGCAAAGTAAGCAGGAGTTCCTTTTTAGCAGGGAGAAAATAAGGTTTTTATTGAGGGAACTGTCTCCCCACATGCTGTAGGGAGCATAATATAAATCATTGTTCAAACTGGGACAATTTTGAAAGTAAAGCTATGTGATATGCTGAGATAAGAAGAATAAAACAACTATCTGTGTAAACTATTACCTTATCAGAGGAGAAAAACATCAGGGCCTCAACAGTCATGCCCAAAATGACAGTTACACTAACCATAATATCATCCTCGGGCTTCCCCGATGGCTCAGCAGTAAAATCTTTGCCTGCAAATCAGGAGATGGGAGTTGGATCGCTGAGTCAGGAAGATCCCCTGGAGAAGGAAATGGCAGCAAGTAATCGGAGAAGGCAATGGCACCCCACTCCAGTACTCTTGCCTGGAAAATCCCATGGGCGAAGGAGCCTGGTAGGCTGCAGTCCATGGGGTCGCTAAGAGTCAAACATGACTGAGCGTCTTCACTTTCGTTGGAGAAGGAAATAGCAACCCACTCCAGTGTTCTTGCCTGGAGAATCCCAGGGACAGAGGAATCTGTTGGGCTGCCGTCTATGGGGTCGCACAGAGTCGGACATGACTGAACGATTTAGCAGCAGTAGCAGCAATCTTGTATTCCAGTCTTCTTGCCTGGAAAATCCCATGGACAGAGGAGCCTGGCTGGCTATAGTCCATAAAGCTGCAAACAGTTGAACATGAATGAAACATGCATGTATGCAATATTATCATCACATCTTCATCTTCCTCATTAGTTTTATATCTTGTGTTACTTAAATTCAATGTTGGAGTAACTTGTTTCATTTCTTATATAGTTTACTCTTCATAAGTAGCCTGTGGTTAGGCATTGTTTTTATCACTATGATGATTATCCTCATTTTATAGTGAAGAAAGTAGTGAATTAGAGAGATTAAATGAATTAATAAATGTCATACAGCCAGAAAGTGGTATAATTCAGAATCCAGGTTTCTATTACCCCCAAAGCTCTTCTTAACACTTTGTCATATAACATGACTCTATCAAAGGATTCAGCTGAAACTTATTTACAAATTCCATGTCACAACGGACAAAGGTGGGTGGGAGACATGAAAGAGGCAACAGACACATCAAATGCATGAAAATGTCTTAAATTCCTCTTAGGAAAAGAGGGTAGGAAAAACATAAAGAGCATTTTGAAGAAAACTGAATAAAAATTACTCATGGACTCTGTTAATTTTTAAGTGTGATACTGCTATTCTGATATGAAAAGAAGCTATTTTTATATTTGATAATATCATATCGAATATTTAGGGAGGTAGTATACTGATGATCACTCCCAAATATATATATAAATCTATATCTATATTCCCCTCTCTCTCTATCAGTGTGAGTGAATAACAAAATGTTAATAGTTGATGAGTCAAGGTAAGGTATAAGCTGATATTTCTCAACCTGATGTATTAACCTGCTTAATTTTCAAAAATGTAATTTAAATTTGATACCTTATTAAAAGGCCGCAGCAACAGTTAAAAATAGCTAACTAAATAAATATATAAATAGAATATATTTATATATGTCAGAGTTTAATTTTCTAGGGATTCCCTTGTGGCTCAGATGGTAAAGAATCCACCTGCAGTGCAGCAGACCTGGGTTTGATCCCTGGGTCAGAAAGATCCCTGGAGAAGGGAATGGTAACCCGCTCCAGTACTCTTGACTGGGAAATGCCAGGGACAGAGGAGCCTGGTGGGCTGCAGTCCATGGGGTCACAAAGAGTCAGACCTGACTGAGTGACTAACACTTTTACTTTCATAAGACAGAAAGTCTAATGTTGAAGGGACAAGTAGGAACTCAGTTACATTAGTCATTTCCAAAGTAAAGATGCTATACCAGGGAGACAGGTGCTATGGGAATGAGACAAGTGGGGTGAGGAGAGTATGATTCCACTGCTTGGTGATTCAGGGTAGGTGAGGTTACTGCCCTCTTGCACACTTTTTCTTTTTCTTTTTTTTAGTATGTGAGACAGCAAAAGAGACACAGATGTATATAACAGACTTTTGGACTCTTGCACCCTTTTTTGACCTCAGTTATCATTCCCCATCAACAAGGAGATAGAAAAAGAGTTTGCTCCACGTAGTCCCTGAGAGACTCAGGATTCGTTCATCTCATGTTTTGTTCTGTTTTTATTTTTGTTTCTTTTATTCCCTCCTTAAAGTCCTAGAATTTCTTTCCATCTAAACTGTTTAATTAGAAGTGAGATTAAGAATTAAGAGAGGTTTTCTGATATAGACTGAAATTATCCCATTTCATATTCTTTTTCCTACACCTAATTCATGTAAGGATAAAACAAGTAAATTAATTCAGCACCTCTTTCAACCACTGCTTCTATAGAGTCAGATTTTTTAAATATAAATTTGTTTATTTTAATTGGAGGCTAATTACTTTACAATATTGTATTGGTTTTACCATACATCAACATGAATCCACCACAGGTATACACGTGTTCCCCAACCTGAACCTCCCTCCCTTCTCCCTCCCTGTACCATCCCTCTGGGTTGTCTCAGTGCACCAGCCCCAAGCATCCAGTATCATGCATTGCAGCACTGTTTATAATAGCCAGATTTTTTTTTTAATCATTTGAACCGTTTCAGTGGCTTCCTGTCCATCCTCCTCTACTCTTGCTCTCTGCAGTAATCAGACAAGGAGTCCGTAATGCTGGCCTGTGACACCTTCTGTCATTCTCTCCCTTTTCATCTCTCTTCCTGCAACACTTTCTTTGCTCTCTATTCCCTAGGAAGTTGTTTCTTCTCTCCCACTTCAAGTCTTCTTTTTACTACTTAACCCATAATAATCTACAAATCACAGCATCTAATAATTATAGCACTGAGATTATTAATAATAGTAGTGCTTATAGTGTCTACTATATGCCAGTCCTAAGTAATTTGCAAATATTGACTCTTTAGATCCTCATTATAACCCCATTGGCCAACACCATCATTATCTGCATTGATGAATGAGGAACCTGAGGGTCAATGAGACTAAGCAACTACCCAAGCCACTCTGCTAATATGTAGCAAAATCATGATTTCAATCCAGGCAGTCTGGCCCCTGATTATACACTTGCAATGTTTATGCTATACTGCCCAAAGGATATTTCCTTATGGAAGTCTCCTGATGACCTAGCTCGACTCAGATTTCCAAGTTACATGCTTCACAGTGCTATGCACTTTTCATTATTGCATTAGGGTCAGTCAAAATTTTACATGTATGTGGTTGGCCATTGGTTCATTGTCTGTCTCTCCTCCTGGATAGTAATCTCCATAAAAGTGAAAACCATTAACACGTAGGCTCACTGATAATTCCTGACATCTTAGCCTAGTAGTTAACACACACTGTATCCTCAGTTAATCTCTCTGAGAAAACAGTATCTTCCCAGACCAGGGATCAAACTTGCATCTTCTGCATTGGCAGATGGATTGTTTACCTCTAAGCCACCAAGGAAGTCCCTGGTTAGGAAACAAGCCTAAGCATTTCCTGGTTAAGAACAGAAGAGCTAATTTTATTGACAGCTCTAATTGTGTGACAGACACTTTGTTACATGGATCTTTCTTATTTAATTTTTATGAGAAACTGTGATGTAGATTCATTCTCCTATTAATTCCTTTTTACTCAAGAGGAAATGCAGTTAGTTTGGATAATTAAATTACCCGAATTCACATAGACACTAAGGTATGACAGGCAGCTCAAGCCATACAACCAATTAGCACAATCAATTAGCTCTCTGCATCACATCAGCCCTTATTATGCAAAGATCCTGGGAGAAAAAATAGGGATTTAGGCAGTAAAACATAAAGGACTGTGAGTGAAGGGCTGGTTGGGGTGGGGATAAGAAAGTGAGAATACATGTCATCTAGGCTATGCTTCTCACTAGCTTCCCCACTCCGTGCATGTTGGGAAAAAGATAGTTATTGGTCTTTGGCAGAGCTGGAGTAAAGAGCAGATCCCCCCTCTTTGAGACTAGGGCTTTTTAAGTTTCCTATCAATTACTCTTTTCACATACTTTCAACTCATTGTCAAACTCAAGCCGAAACACTTTGTTTCCAGGTCGAGTATAAGGGGTGGGAAAAACATAAGGGTTATTCTATTTCTCACCCTCTGAACAATGCCTGTTTTTTGGGAACTCTATTCTCACTACTCAAAATCTGGAAAGAGAAGCCTCTCTGGAGAGATTAACATCTCAGAGATATTATCCATTCCGGACACACTGAGAGCCCAGGCAGGCTTAGAGTATAGACTGACCGCCCAGGATACAGACCTGTCTCGGGAGGAAGGTTCTTGAACAGCCTGCCTCTCCTGATACTCTGAATGTCTCAATTCTCTGATGTACACATGAACAACTTCATACCTAACACCATGGCCATCTTCAGATGTCTCAGCATCTCTGGAACACTGAGTTCTTCCCCAGTCTATGTGAGGAATGGAGGAAATATCACATGGGTAATGTCACATGTTGGTTTACATCTGTCCTCATTATGAGATGAATTACTTATAAAGTGCAGTCCATTTACAAGGTCTAATACTGCTTCAGCAGCAGTTTTAGACTGTTTACACATTTCTTGCTACCCAAAGAGCTATGGACACTGGCCCTGGAAAAATTAGACTGATACAGTCTGTAGCACATATCTACACATTTTGTGTGGATTCAGTTTGCACATCAGAAAAACCAAAACAACAATGGCAAAAACACTGAAACCTAAGATCTCTAACTCAGATATTTTTCCCCTTAATTTTGTATTTAATACCTCTTAACATAGAGTGTATCCTTTTATAACAATATTTAAGGGTGTTTTTTTTGTTTTATTTTCAATCCAAAGAGTCAGATATTGTGGCTACTGACAAAAATATGAAGTCAGTATACCCCATCAGAAAGATCTCTAAACCATCCTGTAAGAATATTAGTTCAATGAAAACTCACAAGTCTCATATTTTTCAGATTTTTAACTGACACATGGAATGTAGAAAAAAATTTATTTTCTTTAAATTCAGCTTTAACAATTCACATTCCTTTTATAATAGGATATTTTCTTAAAATATCTAGAAGTTTTAGTCATTGTATAAACAGCTAATAGCTAACATGAATTATAGGACAAGATGAAATTGTATGGATTTGCTTAATCTTTAAAAATACTCCCAGTATAGCTGTGAGAATTTATAATATCTCAGTTCAAACTTATACCAGTTCTAGGCCTCTAATAGGAATTCTAAATCTAACTACCTAAATATGCAAATTTATTGAAAATCAACTTATCAAACATAAGAACAGCAGCTAATCTAATGTTAAAATACTTAAAATGTTAAAATTATGCCTCATTCGAGAACTAATTTTAAAAGGTTATAGAAAAAGATGGAAGCCATGTTCTCTCTCCTCTATCTCTCCCAGAGTGGTGGAAATCTAAGAGGATTTGATTGGATAATATTCAGTGTATGTGAACACACTGACCCTGGCAAAAGTCTGCTTCTTTTCCTCATATTCAAAATTAACAACTGAAGAAGCACAAACAAAGAAATAGTTTTCAGTTCATCACAAGTAGTAATTTTTACTGAACTGTGCAATTAGTTTTTTGCCAAAATAAAGAAGATTTACAAAAAGTTTTCTTAAAATAATCCAAGTAATCACAGGGCATTATTTTGGACAAAGTCCCTGCATATTTCAAAAAGTATGGCGTTGAAGTTTGATCCTCTCCCTCAGTCAAAGAGATCTCATATTATCACAATAATATTGCCTAGCTATTGATTTTCCCAAATGTTTCTTAAACATTTCCTTAAACCCAAGGTAGTATATTGAAGGCTTCCCAAGCATTTCTATTTATCTTATTTCTCTTTTTAGAGTAAATCTTGTTTTATTATTATTTCTTTTTTTAATTCTTTATTTTTTTTTTACTTTCTTTTACTTTACAAGACTCTATTGGCTTTCCCATACATCGACATGAATCCACCACAGGTGTACACGAGCTCCCAATCCTGAAACATTTCCTTTCTATTATGTTATTTCTTCTTTATCGGAGGTAGGAGTTGTAAGAGACATGGCTTGACCCCTGGGTCAAGAAGAACCTCTATAGCAAGGCATGGTAACCCACTTGAATATTGTTGTCTGGGAAATCCCATGGACAGAGGAACCTGTCAGGCTGTAATCCATAGGGTGGTACAGACTTATACATTGCTGAAACAACTTAGCATGCACGTATATATGTCTTTTCTGAACATTTCCTAAAAATGGTATGTGGTCTTATAAATGATGTAGTCTTTTATTGGAGGTATAATTAATATACAAAAATTTGGTCATGTTTAATATGTCTATTATCTCCAAAATGTTTTTTTCCCCTTGGAGTATAATTGCTTTACGATGTTGTGTTAGTTTCTGCTATACCACAAAGAGAGTCAGATATGCAGTTGTTGTTGTCCAGTGTCTAAGTCATGCCCAACTGTTTGCAACCCCATGGAATGCAGCACTCCTCTGTCCTCTACTATTTCCCAAAGTTTGCTCAAATTCATGTCTACTGAGCCAGTGATGCTATCTGACTATCTCATCCCCTACCACCCCCTTCTCCTCTGCCTTCTGCCTTCAGTCTTTCCCAGCATCAGGGTCTTTCCCAATAAGTCAGCTCTTCCCATCTGGTAGCCAAAGTATTGGAGCTTCAGCTTTAGCAATGGTTCTTCCAATGAATATTGAAGGTTGATTTCCTTTAGGATTGACTTGTTTGATCTTCTTGCAGTCCAAGGGACTCTCAATAANTCTCATATTTTTCAGATTTTTAACTGACACATGGAATGTAGAAAAAAATTTATTTTCTTTAAATTCAGCTTTAACAATTCACATTCCTTTTATAATAGGATATTTTCTTAAAATATCTAGAAGTTTTAGTCATTGTATAAACAGCTAATAGCTAACATGAATTATAGGACAAGATGAAATTGTATGGATTTGCTTAATCTTTAAAAATACTCCCAGTATAGCTGTGAGAATTTATAATATCTCAGTTCAAACTTATACCAGTTCTAGGCCTCTAATAGGAATTCTAAATCTAACTACCTAAATATGCAAATTTATTGAAAATCAACTTATCAAACATAAGAACAGCAGCTAATCTAATGTTAAAATACTTAAAATGTTAAAATTATGCCTCATTCGAGAACTAATTTTAAAAGGTTATAGAAAAAGATGGAAGCCATGTTCTCTCTCCTCTATCTCTCCCAGAGTGGTGGAAATCTAAGAGGATTTGATTGGATAATATTCAGTGTATGTGAACACACTGACCCTGGCAAAAGTCTGCTTCTTTTCCTCATATTCAAAATTAACAACTGAAGAAGCACAAACAAAGAAATAGTTTTCAGTTCATCACAAGTAGTAATTTTTACTGAACTGTGCAATTAGTTTTTTGCCAAAATAAAGAAGATTTACAAAAAGTTTTCTTAAAATAATCCAAGTAATCACAGGGCATTATTTTGGACAAAGTCCCTGCATATTTCAAAAAGTATGGCGTTGAAGTTTGATCCTCTCCCTCAGTCAAAGAGATCTCATATTATCACAATAATATTGCCTAGCTATTGATTTTCCCAAATGTTTCTTAAACATTTCCTTAAACCCAAGGTAGTATATTGAAGGCTTCCCAAGCATTTCTATTTATCTTATTTCTCTTTTTAGAGTAAATCTTGTTTTATTATTATTTCTTTTTTTAATTCTTTATTTTTTTTTTACTTTCTTTTACTTTACAAGACTCTATTGGCTTTCCCATACATCGACATGAATCCACCACAGGTGTACACGAGCTCCCAATCCTGAAACATTTCCTTTCTATTATGTTATTTCTTCTTTATCGGAGGTAGGAGTTGTAAGAGACATGGCTTGACCCCTGGGTCAAGAAGAACCTCTATAGCAAGGCATGGTAACCCACTTGAATATTGTTGTCTGGGAAATCCCATGGACAGAGGAACCTGTCAGGCTGTAATCCATAGGGTGGTACAGACTTATACATTGCTGAAACAACTTAGCATGCACGTATATATGTCTTTTCTGAACATTTCCTAAAAATGGTATGTGGTCTTATAAATGATGTAGTCTTTTATTGGAGGTATAATTAATATACAAAAATTTGGTCATGTTTAATATGTCTATTATCTCCAAAATGTTTTTTTCCCCTTGGAGTATAATTGCTTTACGATGTTGTGTTAGTTTCTGCTATACCACAAAGAGAGTCAGATATGCAGTTGTTGTTGTCCAGTGTCTAAGTCATGCCCAACTGTTTGCAACCCCATGGAATGCAGCACTCCTCTGTCCTCTACTATTTCCCAAAGTTTGCTCAAATTCATGTCTACTGAGCCAGTGATGCTATCTGACTATCTCATCCCCTACCACCCCCTTCTCCTCTGCCTTCTGCCTTCAGTCTTTCCCAGCATCAGGGTCTTTCCCAATAAGTCAGCTCTTCCCATCTGGTAGCCAAAGTATTGGAGCTTCAGCTTTAGCAATGGTTCTTCCAATGAATATTGAAGGTTGATTTCCTTTAGGATTGACTTGTTTGATCTTCTTGCAGTCCAAGGGACTCTCAATAATCTTTTCCAGCACAATTTGAAAGCATCAAGTCTTTGGCACTCAGCCTTCTTTATCCTTATCAGCTGATTCGTGGCAAATAGAGGGGGGAAACACACATATATTTCCTCCCTCTTGAACCTCCCTCCCATCCTGCTCATCTGGCCACCACAGAGCCTTGATCTGGACTCTCTGCCCTGTATTCTTGTATATGTTTCATTTGTCTGAAATGCTCTGTCTTACCAAACACCTGCCTCCCTCTCAACCCTGTCATTTTTCATCTAGTGTCTATATAGTCTCTTGTAGGCTCTTTATGGATACTTTTATGCTCATGTGTCCAACTCTCTTAACTATCAGGGTAATTGTAACCTCATGTCCTTTTTGCATTCTTTGTGCCTTTTTTCCCCCCAATTTAAACCTCCAGTTTGAATTTTTAATATTTGCTTAAATTCATTATTTAAATTTTGGCAACATTGGAAATCTGTTACCCATATTTGTGCTCCCCATCCTCATTCCCATGCGTACAGTACACATAGTGATTGTGTGTCTGCTCAGTCTCTCAATCATGTCCAACTCTTTGAACCCCATGGGCTGTAGTTCTCCAGCTTCCTCTGTCCCCGAGATTTTCCAAGCAACAATCTTGGAGTAGGTTGCCATTTCCTCCTCCAGGGGATATTCCCGACCCCGGAATCAAACCTACATTTCCTGCAACTCCTGCATTGACAGGCAAATCCTTTAACACTGAGCCTCCTGGGAAGCCCAGTGCACATAGTATTCACTCAGAAAATACTAACATTTTTCTCATTTGTGAGTTGCAATGGTGCTTCCTTTATATTATTTATTTTCTGAAGTTTTCTTTTACTTCCTCTTGTTACCTTTCTATAATTATTCTTTTTTCTGATAAAGGCTATTTTAAAGCAACACAAAGGAACTAGGGACTCTTTATAGCAAGAGTAGTATCCATGAGCATGAAAGTTTCAAAAGCAGTGGAATGAAAGGAGTACATTACTCACATGTAACAAGGCTTGATTTACAAGTAGCAATTCCCAACTCATCTTGGTAGGATTCACATTTGTATTACAATACCCTGGAAACCTGGTAGGAATAATTTCCTATTCATTGCCTTCCCTTCATTCAAATGTCCATCCAATAAAACTATCCATAAATCTCTATTAAGCTTTGCTTTTGGAACCAACAATGCCTCACGCAAAAGCTCGAGTGGACAGATATTCTGAACTGCTTTTTCGTGAAAAGATCAATGGCATATTATGAGATACAGACACGAAGGATCTGAGTACATTCTGGTTTTTAACAAGCAGCAGGAGAATTACAAACTAAATCAATATGTCCAACAGAATGTCTGTTCATTTGCTACTGACTCAGGCTATTCTTGGAGATTCTAGTGCAGCTGTCGTTTTTATCTACATTTAGTTTTCAGAACTGACACATGGAAACTTGAGGACTGAAATCCTACGACTTCAAAGCTCCCACTCTATGTGGGAAACATCGTTCCCTAGCATTAAGGATAACACAATCACTTTCATCACTGGATTAAATAATCAGACATCCTCCAGGGACCAGCTCTTGCAAGGAAGCTCCTTGCACCCGTTATATCAGCCTATAGTTGAGCAATGTGAGAGATCATGACCCACTTGCACATAAGGCATTCGTGTTTTTCTCAGGCTTTCATTCAAATGGTAATATTAGAGTACATTTTGAGTTTTTTTTAATATAATTTAAATTTATTTTCTCGACACATTAAAAACACTCTGAGTCCTACAAAATCATATAATTGTTTGAGTGCTAATTTATTACTTTTATTATAAGTTTTGCTACAGAGAATATAACAGGCATAGAAAAAAACAGAACTGTTTCCCAGGCTTTTGAAATAAAAGTTAACTTTTTTTAGTGTAATAAAATAGAAAAAGATGAAACAATAGTGCTCTTAAACACATTTACTTCACAACTAGCAATTAGAGTAATAAGAGGATTTTCTAAATATTGCATTGTAGTCATAATTTTGGATCACATAAATACAGATATTGCTTTTAAACAGCTACTTCCAAATATATTATTAGCAAAACTTCTCGATAATGTAATCTTTAATGGAAGTTATGGCAAATGCTTGCACTTAAACATTTTTCAGTTTCTCTATAGTATTGAAATATTTTGCATGAGTCTAAATCACAAAGAGAATGGTTTCTATTACTTTCTTGTCACAAGCCTGCTGTCTACAAATTCATTGAAATCTTTGATACAGGACTGAATATGTAACCTAGAATTATGACATACAGTCAGTCTCCTCATGGTGGCATGGTAGAAGCATAATTTTATTTACACAGGTCTTTCTAAAGGGCTTTCTTATGGATTCATTGGTTGGATTTTCCAGCATGATAGAAGGTCCCTAGTGGTTATGGAGGCATTGGCATTTTCTCTGCAACAAATGCAAGAATTCTCTATCAAGAGATGAGCAGCCTGCCTATTATTCATATATCATAGAAACATTTGGTGTATTAAGGAATTTCCATTTGGAAAACCAGAGCACCATTTCAAAACCCTGTTAAATTGGAGAACCTTAAAGAAATAGCAATTATAGGAAATTTATACATGGAAGTGAAGAAACTACTTACTATCTAAGATGAATGGATGGACATTTTGATGGTAACATGAAGTTTATAAAAAGGGTTAAAATAATAATAATTTATGAATTTGGGAGTATTGAAACTGATTTAAATGTGGCATAATTGGTGCTGAGTTAATGCATAGATCAAATTGGTTACTACCATACGGTGAAGTGATAATAATGATAATAATGATAATAGTAATAATACATCATACCAATAATAAAAATAACAACTTTTAGAGTTCCTTCTTCCATCAGTGTTATCATTACCAAAATCATTAGTATCATTACCACAATCAAATTTATGAAGCTATTTACTCAATAAATATAAGAAAAATTTAATATTCAGATATAGTTAATGTCTCATATGAAGTTCACTTAGAATGAACATCAGACTCAATTTTTAAGTGCTCAGTGACTGGTAGTGATTGGAGTCAGCTACCTAACAGCATGAAATTACAGGAAAGAGAGAAACCATGAAGACTTTAAAATGTTGCCTGGAACTTTAACTTAAAACTTAGGTCTGATGTGTAGGTCTTCTTGCTTGTGCTTACTTTGTCTAAATTTTCTGGCTTCTAGCACACCTGATCTGGAGGCTCTTAGACCTGGCAAACATTTGTGAGACTTGTAATGAAAGGTTTTATTTTATTTAATAAACTTTAAAAGTTTTAAAGCATAGGCATAACTTTGAAGGTTCTTTTCTATTTCTCTAAATCTCACTGAAATCAAACTGTATGAAGATACAAATTGCCAAATGCGATGCAGTTAAAGGTTTGCTCAGATAGTTTCTTCAAGTTACATCTAGTTTGTTATTCAAACACTCAGTCATGTCTGACTCTTTGAGACTCTTTGGATTGCTGCACGCCAGGCTTCCCTGTCCTTCATCATCTCCCAGAGCCTTGCTCAAATTCATGACCATTGAGTTGGTGATGCCATCCAATCATCTTATCCTCTATCATCCCCTTCTCTTCATGCCTTCAACCTTTCCCAGCATCAGGGTCTTTTCTAATGAGTCAGCTCTTCGCATCAGATGGCCAAAGTAGTGGAGCTTCAGGATCAGTCCTTCCAGTGAATATTCTTTTAGATTTTTTATCTTTTAGATTCCAGTGATTTTCTTTAAGACTGACTGGTTGAATTCCCTTGCAGGCCAAGGGACTCTCAAGAGTCTTCTCCAACACCACTGTTCAAAAGCATCAATTCTTCAGTGCTCAGCTTTCTTTATAGTCCAACTTTCACATCCATATATGACTATTGGAAAAACTATACCTTTGACTACACAGACCTTTTTTAGCAGAATAATGTCTCTGTTTTTTAATATGCTATCTATGTTGGCCATAGCTTCTCTTCCAAGGAGCAAGTATCTTTTAATTTCATGGTTATAGTCACTGCACACAGTGATTTTGGACCCCAAGAAAATAAAGTCTGTCACTATTTCTATTGCTTCCCTATCTATTTGCCATGAAGTGATGGGACTGGATGACATGATTTTAGCTTTTTGAATGTTTAGTTTTAAGCCAACTTTATCACACTCCTCTTTCACCATCATCAAGAGGCTCTTTAGTTCCTCTTTGCTCTAGGCCATAAAGGTGGTGTCATCTGGGTATCTGAGGTTGTTGGTATTATTCCTGGCAATCTGATTCCAACCTGGAATTTTACATGGTGTACTGTGCATTTAAGTTAAATAAGCAGGGTGACAATATACAGCCTGGATATACTCCTTTCCCAGTTTTTACCCAGTCCACTTTTCCATATCTAATTCTAACTGATGCTTCTTGATTCTGCATCCAGGTTTCTCAAGAGGTAGATAAGGTGGTCTGGTATTCCAATCTCTTGAATTTTCCAGTTTGTCATGACCACACAGTCAAAAGTTTTAGTGTAGTCAATGAAGCAGAAGTAGATGTTTTCATGCAATGCTCTTGCTTTTTCTGTGATCCAGTGAATATTGGCAATTTGATCTCTGGTTCCTCTGCCTTTTCCAAATCCCATTTGAACATCTAGAAGTACTTGGTCAATGTACTGTTGCAGCCTAGTTATGCTGCCCTATAATCAATAGATACAAACCTAGTTTTGCAGTCTGTATTCTTTTACCAACTGCTGTACGCTCACCAACTAGAACATCAGCTGACATGTAATATGCATTTAGTCTATAGCCGTTTAATGAATTATAAAATGCTTTCATATTATTTTTATTTTAACAAAAATGTGTGCTGTATTTCCTAACATTGCTCTACATACTTATTGTTCTATTCCTATTTAATTCTTATAACAATCTTATGGGGTAAAAGTTGTGACATGGTATGGGGTATAGTTCTGACATGAACCAACTTTGCCAACACCTTGCTTTCAGACCTCTGGTCTCAAAAATTGTGAGAGAAGAGATTTATTTTGTTTTAGGTCACCCCATTTGTGGTAATTTGTTACAGGTACACCTAGGACACTAATACAATATGTAACTGTATTTTAAGTATTAAAAATAGTTAATTAATTTAAAATATGGAACCACTCATAATGCACACCAAAATCCATGATGCAAAGGTCATAAAGTTGTGTTTGTTTTCTCTTTTTTGACACTATTTGGAGTATATTCCTTGGAGTATATTCCTTAATTAAGATTTATAAGTGCAAGAGTAACAAACTATTCTAAACATATTGCTGTGATTTAGTTGCTATCATATCCAATTCTTTTGTAACCCCTTGGACTGAAACTCCAATACTTTGGCCACCAGATGCGAAGAGCTGGCTCATTTGAAAAGACCCTGAAGCTGGGAAAAATTGAAGGCAGGAGGAGAAGGGGATGACAGAGGATGAGATGCTTGGATGGCATCACTGACTCAATGGAGATGAGTTTGAGTAAACTCTGAGAGTTGGTGATGGACAGGGAGGCCTGGCGTGCTGCCATTCATGGGGTGGCAAAGAGTCGGACACGACTGAGTGACTGGACTGAATTGAATTGGACTGTAGTCCACTAGGCTCCTCTGTCTGTGGGATTTTCCAGAGAAGAATGCGGAATGGGTTGCGATTTTCTTATGGAGGGGATCTTCCTGACCCAGGGATGGAACAGGCATCTTCTGTTTGGCAGGCAAATTCTTTACCACTGGGTCACCAGGGAAGCCTATTCTAAACATAAGCCATGGTATTTAGTGAGTGATAGCTGCATAGGCATTTTCATAAGCACCAACTTTTGGAGTTAGTGAGGAGCTTTAAGCTTACCTACTGAAACTCCTAATTTTGGAGAAAGTTCAATGGCCTGTTTTTAGTAGTTTTTTATAATATCTAATTAATATGGTTAAGAATCCATATTCCCCAATTTCCAGGCCCACAATCTGATTGTAGATTAAAATAAATTTAGGAAATCAGTAAAGGCTAGTTAGTAACCGATGACTCAGTTCTATTTGTACACTATAAAACAACTCTTTTTAAAAACTTTCATAAAGATTAGTTCCCTGAGAATTTTATTTTCAGTGTTCTATTGCTTCTCCTTCTTACTCACTTTCTCTCTTATCCTCTTTCTCATTTTAGCTTTTCTCCCTCCTCTGGACACAGTAGTCTCTGTATTTTCAAGACTGTGAAGACTGATCAGTGACCTTTCAATCTCAGAGATTTAGCCAGAAGAAGAAGACAGCAGGAGGAGTTCAAGGGCAAGGATATCCTCTACATGTTTGGGTGACCAATGAGCTGATAGCTTTAACCAACATTCATGATTTTAAAGCCCTAGAGACAGTATTCTGAAAACATACATCACCTGAATTCTGTAGATATTGTCATTTCAAATTGAAATGACATTTCAAGATTTCTAGATTCATTTATATTGAAAATATTTGCATATTTCTTTCCAGTTAATTCTTTATTAAAATGACTATTCAAAAATACACTCTGCTAATTAAGTTTAAATGGTGCCAACTAAGGATGACNAACCAAGGATGAGATGGCTGGATGGCATCACGGACTCGATGGATGTGAGTCTCAGTGAACTCCAAGAGATGGTAATGAACAGGGAGGCCTGGCGTGCTGCGATTCATGGGGTCGCAAAGAGTTGGACACGACTGAGTGACTGAACTGAACTGTAGGTCTTCAAAGAACTGTTTAACTTCAGCTTCTTCAGCATTAGTGGTTGGAAATCCAAGTCAAATCCACAGACCTGGATTACTGTGATATTGAATGGTTTGATCTCTTCAAGAAAATCAGAGATACTAAGAGAATATTACATGCAAAGATGAGCACAATAAAAGACAGAAATGGTATGGACCTAACAGAAACAGAAGATATTAAGAAGAGGTGGCAACAATGCACAGAAGAACTATTATACAAAAAGATCTTCATGACCCAGATAACCATGATGGTGTGATCACTCACCTAGAGCCAGACATCCTGGAATGTGAAGTCACGTGGGCCTTAGGAAGAAGCATCACTACAAACAAAGCTAGTGGAGGTGATGGAATTCCAGTTGAGCTATTTCAAATCCTAAAAGATGATGCTGTGAAAGTGCTACAATCAGTATGCCAGCAAATTTGGAAAACTCAGCAGTGGCCACAGGACTAGAAAAGGTCTATTTTCATTCCAATCCCCTAAAAAAGCAATGCCAAAGAATGCTCAAACTACCATATAATTGCACTCATCTCACATGCNTGCTACAATCAGTATGCCAGCAAATTTGGAAAACTCAGCAGTGGCCACAGGACTAGAAAAGGTCTATTTTCATTCCAATCCCCTAAAAAAGCAATGCCAAAGAATGCTCAAACTACCATATAATTGCACTCATCTCACATGCCTGCAAAGTAATGCCCCAAATTTTTCAACCCAGGCTTAAACTGTATATGAACCGTGAAATTCCAGATGGTCAAGCTGGATTCAGAAAAGGCAGAGGAACCAGAGATCAAGTTACCAACATCTGTTGGATCATCAAAAGCATGAGAGTTCCAGAAAAAGATCTACCTTTGCTTTATTTACTATGCCAAAGCCTTTGACTATGTGGATCACAACAAACTGGAAAATTCTGAAAGAGTTGGAAATACCAGACCACCTGACCTGCCTCCTGAGAAATCTGTATGCAGGCCAAGAAACAACAGTTAGAACTGGNAAAGCCTTTGACTGTGTGGATCACAATAAATGGTGGAAAATTCTTCAAGAGATGGGAATACCACACCACCTAACCTGCTTCTTGAGAAATCTGTATGCAGGTCAGAAAGCAACAGTTAGAATTGGACATGAAACAACAGACTGGTTCCAAATAGGAAAAGGAGTAGATCAAGGCTGTATATTGTCACCTTGCTTATTTAACTTATATGCAGTGTACATCATGAGAAACGCTGGAATGGAAGAAACACCAACAGTTAGCATATTTACAAATATTTCCAACATAGTTGAGCAGATGATTGAACCTCAGCATGGTCCCAACTTATAAAATTATATAATGAACCATTATATTATTATCTTTGATTCAAAAAGGCTAATATAATGTAAAGGAAGGGTACTGTTGCCAAAGCTTGGCCTCTTCACCAATGCCAAATAGAAACTCAGAGACAAAATTTTAGGTGAAGTAAAAAAGAGTAACTTTTGTTACTTTGCCAGGCAAAAGGAGCCAGAGTGAGCTAGTGCTCTGAAGACCTTTTGACCCATGGAGGTAGTGAGGAGTTTTATAGTATTTAAGGAGCAGGGTGTGATCAACTGGTGAAGGATTCTTGGATTGGCTGGCACCAAGATGAAGTTTCAAGCATCAACAATCTTTTTGTTTCAATCACTCCTAGGGTCGATGTTCTGTGGTCAGCAGTTTTCATCTTATGGTGGTCTACTTCCTGTAAATACAACTTAGCAATGTGTTTCAGGCTTTGTATACATATCTTTCAAGGAACTGGGAGTTTGGGAATTTTACTATGTGGCAGAATTATAGTCAAAATCGTTACCCGTTCTTTGCCCCAACAGCTATTCTTTGTCTCTACATCTTCACATTACCCAATCATTAATTCTTGACTCAGCCTTTTACTTCAAAAACAAGGACACAGGGCTTGTACATGGTGTCCATGCAGAAGCTAAATTCTGGAAGCAGAACATTAAGTACCAGAACATTTACTGGTCTGGAAAGGTTCTGAGGAAGATGCTATTAGTAAAAGGCACACATTTTGAAAGGTGGAGATATGCCCACCTTTGAGATTTTCTTTTAAAAGAAAAAGTTACCTTTGAAATGGTCCTTCTGAGAAGCTGTTGAGAGTGTGGCTTGAAAAGATGCAATGCTGAAGCATAGGGAACTACCGCCCTCTGGATACAATTGTTTATTTCTTTACTAGTTCTGCTATGAGGACTGTAAATATGCTTACATTATATTGAAAGATGTGTTCACTTCCTAACTTGCCTGAAAATGTCATGACTTTTGTTTTTTAATGGTGAAGAAAATATGTGAGTTGTTCCCTTGAGTCGTGTTTGACTTTCTTTACTTCTTTAATTCAAAAGGGCAGATCTCTCACCTTTGGCATTTATTTATGTAATTAATTAATTTATTTATTTTTTACTTTACAATATTGTATTGGTTTTTCCCTTACATCAACATGAATCCGCCACAAGTGTACACGTATTTCCAATCCTGAACCCCTCTCCCACCTCCCTCCCCATACCATCGCTCTGGGTCATCCCAGTGCACCAGCCCCAAGCATCCTGTATCCTGCATCGAACCTAGACTGGGGATTCCTTTCTTATATGAATCCTCTCTCTTTATTCAGTTCATGATTTATTTTTTCTCATGCCACATATCTTTTCATTTTTCTATAATGTTTCATTCAGTTTTTTTTTCTCCATATTTTACTCATTCTCTTCTCCTTCAGCCCGCTTATTGATCCTCAGTTGTTCTCAAAGGTAAATCATCTGAAATCTAAAACTTCTTGCCAGCAGAGACAGCAATTTTAAAATCTACAAGAGCAGCACTTTAAATTTCAGAGCCCCCCTTCTTTCTGAGTAACCTTAAATCTGATTACTGTCAGTTTTAGACTGCTAGCATTAAAGCAACTTGGAAGATTGCATTTATTAAGCATTTTTGATGAGAAGGGAGTTTTCTTAAATCCATTTTCACAATGGATAATTTGAAATGTACTCAAACAGCAGAAAGTAAATATTGTTCTCTAGGGGAAATAAATTATTTATGGTGGAAGAACATGTAAAAATATTGGAGCAAAACTGGTAAAAAAAAAAAAAAGGGTGGGGGAAAGCATTGAGATGAGGGAAAGAGAGAGAGAGACAGAAAATGATGAAATGTTCAGAATTCAAACTGCATCTAGAGTAGTGTCTGATTCTAAGAAATTCTAATTCTCTAGGTTATAATCTTTCAGTCTACAGAAGTAAGGAGTTACATTTGTTAATTAACAAATTTTCCTTCAATTCAAGAAGTCTATAATTTAGAAACTACTTCTAGCAAAACTTGTGTACATTCATTATTCGGAGTGATGAAAATAGTTAACTCTTTTCTTACAGAAATGCATTATGTTAGTATTAAAAATGAAATAAAATTTTAAATTCGTGTTTCATACAGTAGGTTCTCAGTTAACACATACACATATTCACATATTCACATATTCAGGCATCCTTAAAAGTCCTCCAAGAATTCATTAAAGGAGAAAAGACAAATAAGGAGAAAAGACGAATTATACTTCAATATACTATTATCTTTTGCAACAATACTGAATACAAAACTGTCTAAAGAAAGTTTCGTTTATACTTAGGTGTTTATTGTCAAAAAAATATCATTAAATGTTTGCAAACTGCTTTTAGTTGAAAAAAGATGACAGTGGGATAATTCAAGCAGATAAATAATTCTAATTCCTTGGAACTAGGAAATGCCCAAATGCAAAAACATATTTAGTTTGAAACTGATGCCAAATGTTAATTTTATAGACAATAATAATAATAACAATAAAATTTTTAAAAAGAAAAAAATTCCAAAAAAAAAAGAAATTATGAACTTCTGGTTTCTTTATATCACTTATGCCATTTATAATTTAAAATATTTCATGTGAATTTGAACTCTAAAACAATGAGAAGTCTCACAGGAAATTCAAAAGTGTTATTTTATACCCCAACTCCTTAGATCTACAATTCTCACTTAAGCAAACTGTCCTTAAGCCAATCTTACTTAAACTGATACTCACTCAACTTGGATTATACTGTTCCTCTGTTTTAAAGTGTCATGTTTCCTGAGTTAAACTCTAGACATTATCTTTGAGATACAAATGTGACCTCTGAAATCTTAAGGAACTTGCTTGATGTCATGCAACTAGAACATCATCAAAGGACGAATATGAACAGAAGCATCTTTCTTCCCCAGTGTCCAAACTCTTTACCACTGGGCTGCCCTGCCTCAGACGCATACAGGGAAGAAATGAAGCTTCAATTTTTTTTGCACATATAACTCAATATCAAAGTATAGTCTGATTGTGGATAATTTTATTAAGCAGGGAAACCCATATAGCACAATGGGCAAAGAATTCGCCTGTAAAGCAAGAGCTGTAGGAGGCATGAGTTCGACCCCTGGGTTGGAAAGATCCCCTGGAGGAGGAAATGGGAACCCACTCTAATACTTTTTCCTGGGAAATCCCATGGACAGAGGAGCCTGGTAGGCTACCGCCCAAAGGGTCAGAAAGAGTTTTATCCAAACTAAATATGCATCAGGTGATACTTCACTTCATGATGGAAACTCAAAAGCTCAGATAATATAGCAGGCATGCTAAGGATCATCTAAACCAGAAACAAAAAAGAAAATCAAGAAGATTTGCCCTTTTCTTTTTTNGCTCAGATAATATAGCAGGCATGCTAAGGATCATCTAAACCAGAAACAAAAAAGAAAATCAAGATTTGCCCTTTTCTTTTTTCAGGTAAAGTTTATTTTTTTTTTTTTAAATTTATTTATTTTTAAATTTAACTTTACAATACTCTATTGGGTTTGCCATACATCGACAGGTAAAGTTTAAAATAAACCAAATTTCAAGTAAAATGGAATAAAGCAGCATAAGTGGTGCTCATATGGTCCAGTGTTTACCCCATGGCTGAGACTTAGCCCTCACTCCTATAAATGATGTAGGAGGTGTGTCCCTTGAGAGACAGAGAAAGCCAAAGGATAATTTTGTTCTTCAATTTAGAACAGGAAGGCAATGGAGTGAGGGATTCATTATAAAAGAGAGGGGAGAAAAAAGGAGAGGAAAATAATAATTGATGGCAGATTTTTCCCAGAGCATGCATTAACAACCAGAATCCCGGCTTCTGTATAATATTTTTAGAGGACTACTACCAGGAAGGGAGAGAATAATGTGTGAGAAATGATGAGATAAATGGGGGCAAATTTTGAATTGTGGGCACTTGATGGGGGTGATCATGTTTGATTACTTAAAGCAATATTTTTCATTCTGTGAAACTGTCATGGCAACATATTGACTCATCCTTTATAAATGAAGAAAACTCTCTCTATGAATATTTAATATTTCTCTTAAAAAGTGCAAAATCCTTCTGATGTACATTGTTATGATTAAATCAAAAAGTGAAAACCAACAAAAACAGAAACATCAAATTTCCCCTTGAGGATTGCTTTAAGAAATGTGAGGCTGTGAACTATCAAATAATAGATCTGCTGACTTAGGTGTCACTTTGTTTCTGTGATTATACTAAGAAGGTTAAGTAAGGTCTTCATTTTATTTGATAATTATCGGCAGTAGACATGACACAGTTATTAAAAAGTCAGAAAGGTTATGCATTAAATTTTATGATATCTTTATGGAATATTAAGAGTTTTTTTACCTTATTTTTAAAGTTCACTTTTCTGGTATAAAAGGGTTTAAAAATACACAGCTTAATCATATTTTAAATGACAAATAATTCATGTTCTATAACAGAATACAATCTTGTTCATTTTCCCTTGATCTAAGTATGAGAGTATTTATGTACCATAAATCAGTGGTATGCTGTAAAGCAGTTAAGGTCTGAGCAGACTGAAGTGAGTACACTTTCATCCTTGGTGCCTGCATTGCATGGCACAGTTGACCTATACAATGTCACAGTTGGATACTGGCCTTCCTTAAAGGTCTAACAAAACTAGAACTCCGGAAACAATGCTGTCTTCTGCCAAAGCCACAATCAACTGTCCAGGGGGCAGACACAAGCCAGAGGTGATCCGCTATGGCCTGAGCATCATCATATCAGAGCTCTCTGGGGTTGTTGCTATGAGAATATAGAGATTATAATAAGTACCACCAAAAAAAATTGTTGGGGATTCTTTGTATTAAGAAAATATGTAAGGCAAATGGTATGATTGGTGGGTAAACAAAATGTTAATGGGGGTTCGTGAAATCCCTTCTTATCCTGTATATTGAGGTTGTATATTGAGGTTGGAAACAATTGAAGGTACCTCTAAAACCATGCATCATCTTCTACATTCCATCTGTGTTTCCTTGCACTAAATCCATGTTATCCTAATATGCCTCTTCCTTGTGGCCCTAAAAAATCTAACAAATTATACTGAAAAATGTTTAAAATGCTAAATTAGCAGCCAGAAGATTGACTGTATAACCTTTTTCTCTACAATTGAATAAGAAGGTAACATGAGGCAAATTATTAAAGCAAACATATTTGCTTCAATTTTTTTGTGTATAAAATGGGAACAATAGTATCTGTATCCCTTCAGTTCAGTTCAGTTGCTCAGATATGTCTGTCTCTTTGCAACCCCATGGACTGTAGCATGATAGGCTTCAACTGCCTGAGCTTACTCAAACCCATGTCCATCGAGTCAGTAATGCCATCCAAACATCTCATCCTCTATCATTCCCTTCTCCTCCGACCTTCAATCTTTCCCAGCATCAGGATCTTTTCCAGTGAGTCAGTTCTTCACATCAGGTGGCCACAGTATTGGAGTTTCAGCTTCAGCATCAGTCCTTCCAATGAATATTCAGGATTGATTTCCTTTAGGATTGACTGGCTGGATCTCCTTGCAGTCCAAGGGACTCTCAAGAGTCTTCTCCAACACCACAGTTCAAAAGCATCATTTCTTCAGCACTCAGCTTTCTTTATAGTCCAACTCTCACACCCATACATGACTACTGGAAAAACCATAGCTTTGACTAGACGGACCCTTGTTGGCAAAGTAATATCTCCGATTTTTAATATGCTGTCAAGGTTGGTCATATCTTTTCTTCCAAGGAGCAAGCATCTTTTAATTTCATGGCTGCGGTCACAATCTGCAGTGATTTTGGAGCCCTCCCCCAAAATAATATCTCTCACTGTTTCCATTGTTTCCTCATCTATTTGCCATGAAGTGATGGGACTGGATGCCAAGATCTTAGTTTTCTGAATGCTGAGTTTTAAGGCAAAATTTTCACTCTCCTCCTTCAGTTTCATCAAGAGGATTTTTAGTTCCTCTTCTCTTTCTGCCATAAGGGTGGCGTCATCTGCATATCTGAAGTTACTGATATTTCTCCAGGCAATCTTGATTCCAGCTTGTGCTTCATCCAGCCTGGCATTTCACATGATGTAGTGCATCCCTTACCTACCTCATAAATCTGATGCAAAAAGAATACTGTATGCAAAATATTTTTATTGAATATATGATAAAGTTGTTAGCTAAACTCTTTTATGTACCTAAAAGTTTTAGTATTTCAAAGATCGAAAATCAAGAGATCTTTGTATAAAGAGAGGAGGGCAGGAAGTTATTTTGTTTTTTATTTGTAATATGTGTAAATCGTTTACATGGCTATCTTTGTTTTTGAAAGATAAGATGTACTATAAATTTTAAGACAGAAAACATTAATATAACTTTCTAAACAACTGCATTTTTAAGCAAAATGATAAGCATCTACACATAGAAATAAATCTTATGGTTTGGAATTAGGAACCCAAGAGCATAAACTATAAGTTTCATCAATAAATTTAGATTTTTGGTCATGTGTGCCCTGCAGCTTTTAAATAATAGCATCCTATTACCTCACAGGAAAATAATCTCCATTCAGGTGAAAGGTGGGCATAATATCGGGTTGCCCAAAAAGTTTGTTCAGATTTTTCTGTAAAATTAAAAACCCAACCAAAAATTTTTGGTCAACCTAATATAAAATTTGGGTCAAGGTCTTCCCAATCTTAGAAGCTCTAGAGCTACTGGAACATGTAGGACAGTTACTGTCCTACTAATCATTCATATGTTAATTGAGAAACCATTATTGAATATGTTAATAAAAGTAGCTTATTTAGAACGAAGTTGTGATTTAAATGCATGCAGTGTAGGGTAGATAATAAGACTAAACACACTGACTTTTTGTGTGATAGAATCTTCTAAATGCTTTGCATGTATTAACTTAATCTTCATTGCTACCCTGGAAATAATGTATTAGTTCCTTGTTGTGGCTCTAACAAATGACCGTGTTCTTAAATGCCTAAAACCACACAAATTTATTCTCTGTGGTTCTAGAGAGATAAATTTTAAGTGAAATTTATATGTGGTTAAAATCAAGATGTCAGCAAGGCCAGCTCCTTCTGGAGGCTTTAAAAGAGAATTCCTTCCTTGTTTCTCCCAATTTCTATAGGGCACTGGCATTCCTTGGCTTCTGGCTGCATCACTCTGATATCTGTCTCTAGTGCCACATCACTTTCCTCTTTTCTAGTCAAATCTCCATCTTCTAAGAATGCTTACAATTCTATTGTGCATGCGAGCTCTGTCGCTTCAGTCATGTCTGACTCTGCGACCCACTGGACTATCGAGCCCTTCAAGATTCTCTGTCCATGGGATTTCCCAGACAAGAACACTGGAGTGGGCCACCATCTCCTTCTCTGGGGGATTGTCCCAACCCAGGAATTGAACCCAAGTCTCTTATGTCTCCTGCATTAGCAGGCATGTTCTTTATCACTGAGCCACTGTGGAAGCTCAAAGGTAATTGCATTGAACCCACCCAAATAATCCAGTATAATCTCTCATCTGGAGATTCTTAATCACATCCCCAAAGTTTATTTTACCGTTAAAGTTACATATTCTCAAGTCATAGGGATCAGATATCAATCTATTTGGGGGAATATTTTTCTGTTAACTATAGATAACTATATGAATAAATGAGAAAACTTATGTTTAGAAAGAAATAAAGACAATTTATAGAAGACTATTCAGCTAGGGAGATGGTACAGCCTGAAATCAAATACAGTGAAGTCTCAAGCTCTTAATCACTTTGCCATTCTGCCTGTGTGCTAACTGAAAGGGAATAAAGCCCTAAATGTGAATCCTTGGCTGACCTATTGTGACCTCATACCTAGACAGGGACTCCATGTCACAGTATTGGGTCCAGCTTGAAACGGGTTGTCTGAGAGTGGATGAGTTAGATTATATTTTCTCTTTGTCCTCATTAATGTGTACATCAATAGTCCCAGACTCCTTTGGTGACTCACATATCTCCTAAACTTACGGGTTCTTAATAATATGGAGCAACCACGCCAGACTTTTTGTGATGCTTTTACTACAGAGAGGCTATTTTTGTATCCCTGTAATAGCTAATCTGCATGTTCTCTGTTCTCCGTGGTGGCATTTATCCATCTTTGTGTGTGCCCAATCACATGCGGATCTAGTACAAATGTGACTACTGGACCCAGAGCAGAGCTGTGTAGTCAGCATGTCCCAATGTGGAGCCCAGCTAGGGAGGTTTGAACAAGCTTTTCTGATTATTCTGACATACACCTAATTATGAATGTCACCCTAGAATTATGTCTTGATTGATCATCAAAAAGCATTTGTTCACCATTTTGTTTTCCAAAGGACATTGGCCAACATTTTGGAGACATTTTCTGTTATCACAATTGAGTTGGTGCTACTGTTATCTACTGGGTGGAGGCCAGAGGTGTCACAAAACAACCTACAATGCACTGAACAGAACCTACAATGCACTGAACAGACCCCACAACAAATAATTACCCAGTCCGAAACAAATCTGTCCTAAAAGGATGTCAGATGAGGAAATCGTTTTTTAAACCTCAGTCCAATCTTTCCATATTCCAATACGTTTCCTTCATATCAAAAACTACATTCAGCTTTGACTTTGAAGTTAAAAAAAAAAAGGGAAAAAACAGAATAAAGTTTGATAAACTTTCTACATGTATTATACAGGGTTGGGAAATAGTGTAATTTGTACATGAATGTTTTAAATATATTTTATAAAGAGTAACCCAATATTCTTCTGCCTTCTCAAAAGCAAAAAGAGTTCTAGGACATACTTGAAAAAAACATACTTCTCTAGTTCCAGTTCACTGGTATCCTGTTCATGGTTATCCATCTTTGTTATGATCAGCACCAGATTGAGTGAGCATTTACCAACTTTTATAGCCATTGGTAATTGACAGAATAGTTCAGCTTGATTTTTCAGTCTTGATTCTATTTCTGACAAACTGTATATTTATTGGCAAGTTTAAAAATCTCCTCAATTCTTAGTTCCCTCATTTATGAAATGTCAGCTTATCTCCTGAACTTAGTCAGTTCAGTTCAGTTAAGTCACTCAGTTCAGTTCAGTTCAGTTCAGTCGCTCAGTTGTGTCCAACTCTGCTACCCCATGAATCACAGCACACCAGGACACCCTGTCCATCACCAAGTCCCAGAGTCTACTCAAACTCATGTCCATTGAGTCAGTGATACCATCCAGCCATCTCATCCTCGGTCGTCCCCTTCTCCTNGCCAACTTTTTCACTCTCCTCTTTCACTTTCATCAAGAGGCTTTTTAGTTTCTCTTCTCTTTCTGCTGCAAGGGTGGTGTCATCTGTATCTCTGAGGTTATTGATATTTCTCCTGGAAATCTTGATTCCAGCTTGTGCTTCTTCCAGCCCAGCGTTTCTCATGATGTATATTGCATAGAAGTTAAATAAGCAGAGTGACAATATACTGCCTTGATGTACTCCTTTTCCTATTTGGAACCAGTCTGATGTTACATGTCCAGTTCTAACTTTTGCTTCCTGACTTGCATAGAGATTTCTCAAGAGGTAGGTCAGGTGGCNATATTGCATAGAAGTTAAATAAGCAGAGTGACAATATACTGCCTTGATGTACTCCTTTTCCTATTTGGAACCAGTCTGATGTTACATGTCCAGTTCTAACTTTTGCTTCCTGACTTGCATAGAGATTTCTCAAGAGGTAGGTCAGGTGGCCTGGTATTCCCATCTCTTTCAGAATTTTAGAATTTATTGTGATCCACACAGTCAAAGGCTTTGGCATAGTCAATAAAGCAGAAATAGATGTTTTCCTGGAACTCTCTTGCTTTTCCCATGATCCAGAGGATGCTGACAATTTGATCTCTGGTTCCTCTGCCTTTTCTAAAACCAGCTTGAACATCTGGAAGTCCACAGTTCATGTACTGTTAAAGCCTGGATTAGAGAATTTTGAGCATTACTTACCAGCGTGTGACATGAGTGCAATTGTGCAGTAGTTTGAACATTCTTTGGCATTACGTTTCTTTGGGATTGGAATGAAAACTGACCTTTTCCAGTCCCATGGCCAAATTTGAGTTTTCCAAATTTGCTGGCATATAGAGTGCAGCACTTTCACAGCATCATCTTTCAGGATTTGAAATAGCTTACCTGGAATTCCATCACCTCCACTAGCTTTGTTTGTAGTGATGCTTTCTAAGGCCCACTCGACTTCATATTCCAGGATGTCTGGCTCTAGGTGAGTGATCACACCATCGTGATTATCTTGGTTATAAAGATCTTTTTGTACAGTTCTTCTATATATTCTCGCCACCTCTTCTTAATATCTTCTGCTTCTGTTAGGTCCATACCATTTCTGTCCTTTATCAAGCCCATTTTGCATGAAATGTTCCCTTGGTATTTCTAATTTTCTTGAAGAGATCTCTAGTCTTTCCCATTCTGTTGTTTTCCTCTATTTCTTTGCTTTGACCACTGAGAAAGGCTTTCTTATCTCTCCTTGCTATTATTTGGAACTCTGCATTCAGATGCTTATATCTTTCCTTTTCTCTTTGGCTTTTTGCTTCTCTTCTTTTCACAGCTATTTGTAAGTCCTCCCCAGACA
>SJYV01032100.1:428229-462146 GCA_006410875.1 Neotragus pygmaeus | reverse complement strand
AAAAAAAAAAAAAAAGAAATCAATCCTGGGCGTTCTTTGGAAGGACTGATTTTGAAGCTGAAACTCCAATATTTTGGCCACCTGATGCAAAAGATGACTCATTGGAAAAGACCCTGATGCTGGGAAAATTTGAAGGCAGGAGGAAAAGGGGACAGCAGAGGATTAGATGGTTAGATGGCATCACCAACTCAATTGACATGAGTTTGGGTAAACTCCAGGAGTTGGTGATGGACAGGGAGGCCTGGCATGCTGTGGTTCATGGGGTGGCAAAGAGTCGGAGATGACTGAGCAACTGAACTGAACTGATTGATATTTCTCCCACCAATCTTAATTCCAGCTTGTATTTCATTCAGTCCAGCATTTCTCATGATGTAATCTGCATATAAGTTAAATAAGCAGGGTGACAATATACAGCCTTGGCATACTCCTTTCCCGATTTGGAACAAGTCTGTTGTTCCATGTCCAGTTCTAACTGTTGCCATTTGACCTACATTCAGATTTCTCAGGAGACAGGTAAGTGGTCTGATATTTCCATCTCTTGAAGAATTTTCCATAGTTGTTGTG
Organism: Neotragus pygmaeus; assembly: GCA_006410875.1. NCBI lineage: Eukaryota > Metazoa > Chordata > Mammalia > Artiodactyla > Bovidae > Neotragus > Neotragus pygmaeus. The sequence goes on along the minus strand of SJYV01032100.1, from coordinate 461,582 downwards.
ATGCACACAGTCAAAGGCTTTGCCATAGTCAATAAAGCAGAAATAGATGTTTTTCTGGAACCCCCTTGCTTTTTCAATGATCCAACAGATGTTGGCAATTTAATCTCTGGTTCCTCTGTCTTTTCTAATCCAACTTGAAGATCTGGAATTTCACGTTTCTCATACTATTGAAGCCTGACTTAAATTCTTATATCTCTACACAACAAAATTTCTCATTTACATAATGACACCTGTTTTATGGGAAATAATTTTTATTGAGAACTTTCTATATATCCAAGCAATGTGTTTGCCATTTTATATGAAATATTCCCCAACTCACATACATTTTTTATACAACAATCTAAAGGAAGACAAAAGGTTTTTTTTTTGTTGTTGTTGTTGTTCTAAAAAATACTGCACATGTTCTTGCATTCTAAGAGCGTGTGTGTGTGTGTGTGTGTGTGTGTGCGTGCGTGCATGCTCAGTCATGTCTGACTCCCTGCAACTGCATGGACTTTGTAGCTCATTAGGCTCCTCTGTCCATGAAATTTTCCAGGTAAGAATACTGGAGTGGGTAGCTATTTCCTTCTCCAGCCTTCTAAGAGGTGGGAGGACAAACCATAACAGTGAGAAAATAAATCCCTGAGTTACTGACTCTCTGATGATAGGAAGAAGACAATATAATTTGATATCCTTTGCCAGTTATACAGTTAAAAGTTGAGAACCTCTGTAATGATTATTTTCATTTTGAACAGCAGGCAGTTTAAATAAAAAGAGTTAGTCTGTTAATTAAATCATGCAACAAAATTTTATCATTGATTTACAGAGTTTGGGACAGTGGAATACAACAGCCAATAGAACAGAAAAATTCCATGCTTTCTGAGTGGCAAAAAAAAATGTTCTTAATGTTTTGGTGGCAAAAAAAAAAAAAAGATTTTTTTTTGGAACAGAAAGAAACAAGTCAGATTCTGGGAATCTTTGGAAACCCTGGGAAGGGCCTTGGACTTCACACTGAATGTGGCTTAGACTGACTGATACAATTTCTTCCAAATTATGAAGGTCTGGATTGCATGCAGATTTGAGGTTAGGTTTGAAGTGCCCATAATCTACAAATGAGGAAAGAGATTTGGTGATTGTGGACTAAGGCATTTGTCCATAAACACATAATTATTCACTGTTACATGAAAAAATGCAATTCAACTTGCCTGCTCTCACAAACCAGGATCACCTTTCTGTACTATATTTAGTTACAATGAGGAGAACATTGGAAATTAAACTGATTCCCTCAGCAGTATTTTGCTTATCAAAAGGTGAACTATTCTTAAGAAAACTTAATGTGTTCTGTAATTAGAAGTGTCAAGTTAATTGAATAATACTTTTCATTGTGGGTTTCACTTACATGTTACTATCTCCTTACATGGTCTTATTCATCTATTGTGTTTCAATAAAAGAAAACCAAATGAATGAATAATTTGCAAAAGTAATTATAATGCCTAGAATTAAATAGCATCTACAAAATTTCAGACTCATTGTAAAAATTGCATATATATTTTTACAAATTTTCATAGAAACCCTGCATGGCAGTATTACTAGTTTTTTTTATTTTTTTCCTCCATCAGAGATAACTGGTTTTTCTCCAAATTTCCACATGTAGTAGCAGAATTAAGGGCCAAGTCTACTAATAATCAGGCTTTCCTTGTGGCTCAGCTGGTAAAGAATCCTTGTGCAATGCAGAAGACCAGGGTTCAATCCCTGGGTTGGGAAGATGCCCTGGAGAAGAGAAAGGCTACTCACTCCAGTATTCCGTCCTGGAAAATTCCATGGAATGTATAGTCCATGGGGCCGCAAAGAGTAGGACATGACTGAAAGACTTTCACTAGGTTTACAGATTGTGAAAGATAAAAACAGAAAGTTTTGGATTTTGAAATAGAAGTGCTTTATAAAGTTTTGTATATTTTGGTCAATGTCACTATCCTCGAATCTGAGGGCCTCAAACAAAACAATAATAATATAGAATATTGTTATTAAAATTAATGACAGAAAATGAATACTCAAGAACATTTAAATACCAATCTTTACGTTTTTAAGATTACATTGTTTATTCCTTGAAGCCATCAAAGCTTAAATCTGCACCGAGACTTTTGGGCCTGGCGTGCTGCGATTCACGGACTGGCAAAGAGTCAGACATGACTGAGTGACTGAACTGAACTGAACTGACTGAAATCACTATGTTAGTGCCTCTCCTTATCATTCAGAGTAATCAACTGATAGTCAAGCATTGTTGGTTACAGAAATAAAATTCAAAAAATGTAAAAGTGGTACAATGTGCCTGGGGCTTCCCTGGTGGCTCACTGGTAAAGAATCTGCTTGCCAATGTGAGAGACATAGGTTTGATCCCTGGGTTCAGAATATCCCCTAGAGAAGGAAATGGCAAGCCGTTTCAGTATGCTTGACTGGGAAATCCCATGAATAGAGGAGCCTGGCGGACTATAATCAATAAGGTTGCATAGAGTTGGACGTGATTTAGGGACTAAACAACAACAAAGAATATGCCCAGAGTGGCCAAACTGCCTGGACACTTAACTTCTCCAAAGAATACCCCCTGCATACGATCTTATTTTGACATTAAACTGAAAATCGTTTTATTTTTAAGCATAGCATCGGTTGCTGTCTTAATGGAGGTAATAATGTTATGCATATGACTCTTATTTTCAAATGTTTAGGTCATAGAAAATCTCGATATCTGCAGTATGTAACTTAAAAACATTTGCCAGCAGTGCAATTCATTCTTTGCAAAAAGATGCCACAGGCGAAGCTATTAAAATCTCTGTAACTCTGCATGCTACACCTGTTTGTAGTAAGGTAAACCATTAAAAGGCAATTTGCTACATGTGGGTTAAATTTAAAGACAAATACTATTTACAAATATGAGCAATTAAATTGAAAACTGCTCATTGTAGTTATAGTTCTTTGCCGTATGACATCCAATCCATAAATATAAAACTTAAATTCTGTTTAAGAGCAATCAAATTTTTCGGTTGAAGGGGCAATTCCCTGGAATGCAATTGAAAGCAAAATTTATGAATGGGAAAACAGACTTGTGGAAAATCATACTTAAGGAAAATGCTTCGCAATTTAAAGTGGAAATTGTATTCATAGTTTGTAGTGAACTTCGGTGAATACTCTCAGCATAAATGTTTACAAAGTCATGTCTCTATATTTTATAAACTAGGAAGTGAAAAAAAGCAGAAAACAAAATTCATAGGAAAATGTTAATTTTACTAACATATATAAATTATACAAAAATACATATCCATATATAGCTATGTTCATATACATGTATTAAAGTATGCATGCATATGTATTTGTGTATAAAATCACATATGCATATATTTCTTCTCTGGAGTCTAGCATCTTCTCTTCAAAGTAAAAGACATATCTATCTCTTTATACAGGTGCTACTATAATTAAGATACAATGAATAAGTAAAATATTTATTGAGAATATTACTTCTTATTAAAAACTTAATCCCATTCTCCACACCCCAGTTCCCTATCAAATCAGTTTAAAGTGAATTTTTTTCAAATTTTTTTACATGCAAAAATATCTTCTTTTTTTTTCCACTTTACAATATTGTATTGGTTTTGCCATACACCAACATGAATCTGACACGGGTGTACACACGTTCCCCATCCTGAACCCCCACTCCCATCTCCCTCCCTGTACCATCCCTCTGGATCATCCTAGTGCACCAGCCCCAAGCATCCTGTATCCTGCATCAAACCTAGACTGGCGATTCATTTCTTACACGATATTATACATGTTTCAATGCCACTCTCCCAAATCATCCCACCCTCTCCCTCTCCCACAGAGTCCAAAATTCTGTTCTATACCTCTGTGTCTCTTTTGCTGTCTTGCATACAGGGTTATCATTACCATCTTTTTAAATTATGATGACTTTCTGTAAGATTAAAACTTGTTGTAAGGATGGAAATTGAGGGATCCTAGGTATTGAGCAGGGACATCTGGTCCCCTTAATGACCATGACCTCATTTACACAGTATTCAATGCACATGTTAATCTACATGGAACCCATCTTTGCTCTGTCTTCTACATAGATGCTTAATAGGTTGAAATAACTAGGGTGTGTATTTCTCTCTTTCTTTGCAATTTAAGACAATAACTTATCCACTTTAAAAATCTTATCTCTTCCTCTTTCTCCCCCATGAGACCTGGTTAAGTGCCTCTTACTGAAAATTTCCTAAATGTCCAGGATTCATCACTATGATAACAGTTATTACACTGAATTATAAACATGTTTTAAACTTGCCAATTAAAATTAAATGCCCTCTAAAATTAAAAGAAATTATTTGAAGATGAAAGTTATTTATTTTATATCAGGAACACTAGTAGCCTATCACAATATTTGACATTTTGAAGAAGCTTAGAATTTTAGGATTAATAATAATACTTTTTTCTTTTATGAATGTTGTTGCACAGCCCACGCAATTGATAATATTTAATAGGTGTATGTGTAGATACATACCTATTTCTATATGTATAGATAGATAACTTTGTATATTATCAGTTGCATAGGTAAAACATACATTTATATAAATACATATCCATATATAGTTGCATTCATATACATATATTAACATATGCATGGATATGTGTTTGTGTATAACACCACATTCACAGATATTTATTCTAAACTGAATATTCACTTGTTCTTGTTAAATCAGGTTACCTAGCATGTTCTTAGTTTTTGTATGGCCTCCAAGATACAGAAGATATCAGTGATATGGTTGAAACTCATTTTTAAAATGTTAAATAAATTTTTTAAATGCACCATGACTGCACATAAAAATTGAGTACTTACCTGGATAAGCATTATAAGAATTATTATTTGGGGACTAATGAACAAATTTATTCAGTTGGATGAAATATGTGAGGAATTGCCATTCACTGTAAAATTAATGAAACAGAAAAAATTTCCCTTTGCAATCCAATACTTTTTTAAACTCATCGTAGATACTGGGATTCTAGTTTTAAGTGTGGCTCAGTGCATGCATGCATATATCACTGTTGTGCATCAGTAATTGAAGATTTTGTTCCCTTCAAATTTCATGTGAACAAGAAAATGAAGAGAATGAATATGAATAGGATGGTTGATACAGTACCTCTGGAGGGGCCAAGCTTTTGGTTCTCATAAGCACTTATTTTCTGATGCCTCAAGAAGGTTAAAAGGCTTTTCAAAACTTATATTACAATTTGAATTTCAGAAAGCCTATCCTGTAAATTAATGTACAAATCAGATCTTCAAAAAGCCCATTGTAAAGGAGATCTCTCCTAGTGCCCTGTGCCTCATGACTGTGGAGAGTAAAGTTGTCTTACAGGTAGACTGAGCAGAAAAAGTTATTATTTGATGTATCCAGTGAGTTAAGATTCCTCTACGCAAATAAAAATAGTTAACTTGTTGTATTCTTTCCATATGTTTGTGTGTGTGTCTCTTGGGCCTCATTTTTGGAATTAAGACCATGTTTCATCTTATGTTGGACTTACAAAATTAAAGCACAAGGGTAAAGGCATGATTTGTTTACCGTATGCAAACATTTGGATATTTGTGCTAAAATGCCAATAAATATAACTGAGTATATAAGATAGACTGAAGGTTAATCTGGTCAAAAAAAAAAAATTCTAGTTGTTGATTTAAAAAATGGTTCATACTTCAGCATTGCTCCACAAAGGGGAGTTCAGCTTGTTGTTGAACTAGCAGAGATTCAGCTTGTTGTTCCTTCATTACATAAGCCATGATCCTCTTCTGTGTCACTTAGAATGAATCCAGTCAGGTTCTCATGCCAGCCCACAGTAAGACAAAGAGATAATAGTTTACCTGTTCAATATTCTGTGCCCATTTTCAATGCCTGGGTTTATTTGGGTTTTTTTTTTTTTTCCCTATCCAACCAAGCAATTCTCAGACACCAGCTGAATATTTCATGATTCAACTTAATCCTCCTTCTGTCTACCTGGTAATAGCATCAGATCCCACAAGTTAAAGACTCAGTCCCATGGGCCTGCCCATACCCATCTGAAAAACAATCATAAATCCAGGATGACAACTGTGCTTCTGACCTACTGGATATAGACTGCAGATTTCTATAGCCTCATTCATGGGTCTGATTAACTTGCTAGAGCGCTCATAAAACTGAGAGAAACATTTCACTTACTGTGTTATGGTTTATTATAAAAGGATACAACTCATAACAGCTACACGGAAGAGACACACAAGCAAAAGAAAGGATGAGGAGCCTCCATCCTGTCTCCAAACAGGCCACTCTCCCAGAACATCCATGTGTTCATCAACCCAGAAGTTCTTTAAACCCCTTCCTTTTGGGTTTTATGCAGGCTTCATTACACAGGCATGATTGATTGAATCATCAGCCACTGGAATTGATTCAGCCTCCAGCCTCTCTTTTTTTCACTAGAGGTCAGGAGGATAGGACAGAAAGTCCAATCCTCTGATCACCAGGGCTTACCAGATGGCAGAGTACTAAAGAATCTGCCTGCCAAGGCAGGAGACTCAGGAAAGGCAGGTTTGATCCCTGGTTTGGAAAGATCCCATGGAGTAGGAAATAGTGATCTAGCACAGTATTCTCGCCTGAAAAATGCCATGGACAGAGGAGCCTGGTGAGTTATAGTCCGTGGGGTCACAAAGAGTCAGACACAATTAAGCAACTGAGCACACAGCCAAACACTTGGTTGGTTTTCCTAGCAACCAGCCCCCTTCCCTGAGTGGGGGTCCAAAGTCATCTCCTTAATATAACAAGAGACACTTTGATGGCTCTCCTCACTTAGGAAACTCTAAGTGTTTTAGAAGCTCTCTGCCAGGAATGGGGACAAAGATCAAATACATATTTTTTTATTATAAATCACAGTATTGTACTCATACATATTTTAAAGTCAAGGCTTGAAAGTGAACATGTCATTTCTGTCCAGCAGCAGCTAGCCTGAATTCATTTATGAGACTGCTCATAATTGCAAGGAAAGTTGTGAAATGGAGGCTATGGATCTGTGTTGAGTTTAAACTCTAGATGGGAGACTCATCAATTAAAAAGAAAGAAATAGAGAATATATGCTGAGAGATAAGTAGGTGTATCTGTCTCTGTGGTGTCTGGCAAAGGTTTTAAAATTATCTGATTTTTTTTTTAACTTGTAGTCTGTTCCCACTAAGGATTACTTAAAGAGAATAGGTAATATCACTATAAGTCGAATTCAGAATGTTATCATTCATTTGTTCTATATTCGGTAGTCTAAACCACTATGCTTCTAACTATGTGTGATCTTTTATGAATTAAATCTTAGAAAGCAGTGACAATCAACTACCTTTGTAAGAGTTACCAATTTCAATGCTAGGCGTATTTTCTAAAATGATCTTTTACACTCCTATCATCAACCTGAAATAAATGGGCTGCCAGATATTTCCTCAGTGAAGATGGGTTAACTTAGGATCAACAGAGAACTGCAGTTCAGGGTTAACAACCATGTTATGCCTTGTGCAAGTTCCTATAGAGCAAAGGACGGAAAATACTTTTACAGAATGGAAACAAAAACATTGGAGTGTTCATGGCTTTTCATTGACTGATTCCTTGACAGGGAAGAAGAGGAGTCTTTCTTCTTCCTGGTGGTTTCTGCTATTGTGACAGGACCTAGGAGCTCCCCCTTTTGGTCTCCCATCTCAATTTGGTTGAGGTTTTTGTTTATTAATTTTTATGTTTCCCCCTTTTGATTAAGATCTTTCTCTGAAAGCATCTTACTATTATGTAAGAAACGAGGCGCCAGTCTACGTCCAATGCAGGATGCAGGATGCTTGGGGCTGGTGCACGGGGATGATCCAGAGAGACAATGTGGGGTGGGAGGTGGGAGGGGGATTCAGGATTGGGAGCTCGTGTACACCTGTGGTGGATTCATGTCGATGTATGGCAAAACCAATACAGTATTGTAAAGTAGAATAAAGTAAAAAATTAAATTAAATTTAAAAAAAAAGAGTCACGTTTTCTAGTTTGAGTCCTTTTGTCCCTTCATACAAGGATGGAAATTTCTTAGGTACAATATCCCTTGCTAAAGGGAAAACACTGATTGGAAATCGGTCAAATTCTGGTAAGAAGGAAGGTTGGAAGGAAGAACTCTTAGGCACATTTTGTCTAAACTGCATATAGTATCAAGACCATAGACACTGAAGATCATCTGTAGAATTATGTCATCATCAAAGGTTTTGTGACAGACTTTCAATAGGCCTGGTCTGGATATCTTGAGAAAGCTGTTTCATCAGATATCATCTGCCTCATTTCTTGAAAATATTTGTTTTCGGATCATCATATGTTATATAGGTCCAGTCATGGCTCCACACTTTCCTCAGGTGTGTCACATGAATCCAAGAGTTTATTCTTTGGAACTTGGCAGAGCAAGGGTTGGTTAAAAGTACCTGAATGGGGCCTTTTCAGTGGGATTGATGAAAGTAGTCAGGGAATGTCTTTTACAATAGATGAAATATTGCGATTATAGGGTGTGATGCTTAGTCACACTCTTTGTCTCCTAAGAGTCATGATGAAAAGATTGATCTACAAAAGCACAGATATTTTTAATGGACACAACGAGGCCTTTGCAATATTGGAACACTTCTCCTTTTGTCTATTGTGTATCAAAAGAAGCCAGAGCCAAGTGCACAGGGCATCCCACAACTCTGAAGGGTGAGAATTATGAGTTCCAAAAGGGATGGTTCTGAGATTTAAAAGGATCAATGGCAATGCTGTTGGCCAAGATGTTTGAGAGGCTTCTACAATTTTTGCCAATTGAGTCTTAATAATTCTTTCAGGGCATTTGACTAAACCAGAGAATTGAGGGTGGTATGTACAGCGAAAGTGTTATAAAACCAGCCAAACATCACAGACTTGTCAAAGCACTTGTAAAGTGGATTCCTAGATCACTTTGATGTTCATTGAGAACTTCCCCAGGTAAGGGATAATCTTTTCCAAAAAGGCTTTAGTCACAGAAGAAGCAATTGCTTGTGTTCCAGGGAAGGCTTCAGTCCAGTGTGAAAACATACAGACCATAAGTAAAACATATTAGTATCCACTAGACAGAAGAAGCTATGTGAAATCCATTTGCCAGAACTTGAATGGTCCATTAGGCAGTTTAAAATGTCTGGGAGGACCACTTGGGTTGAAAGAAGAAGGCTACTTGGGTTGCATTTGGACAAGTGGGACAAGTAAGGTAGGCACATTTTTTGACTTTGTAAATGTTTCCCCACCAATACTGATTAATGAAGGTGATCATTTTGTCAGGAGACCAATGGTTTAATGCATGCACAGCAGTAATCAGTGGGAATTTTAGAGTCTCCAATAATATTCTAAATGCTATTTTGTCCAGACCAGTGCTCTTATTTTTTTTTTAATCAAAACAATAATTGATGAATTCCCAATCTCATTTTTCCTTTTCTGAGGCCTATTGTTGGAGCTTGCTAGCCAGTTTTTCTAAGTTATTATTTGGGGAAATATCCCTTTGGACTATGACAAGGGTCAGGCTCTTATTCCTTTAAGGGCAACATTCTTTGTGAAAATATCATCAAGATGATTTTGCATAGTTTCCAGACAATCAAGTTTAGAATGACTCAGAATCTTAATGTAGTTGAAGCAACAGGTTAAAGTATGACCTCAAACAATTCCTGAATAGAAGGGTCATTTTAAATTTTATTTTAGCTGAAAAAATGAAGCCACATTTTTTCCCTAACATTCCAAAATCATGAACTGCTCTGAAAGTCTACCTAATATCAGTAGCCATATTGGCAGCTTGGTACTGGACTAAAGTGCTAACCCCCGTAAAGTGTATAATTCAGGCCTTGGGCTGAGGTCGTCAAAGGTAAAGGTATGGCCTCAACAACATCAAAAGGAATTGTAATAGCATACCCTGCACAATATTTGCCATTGTCTCCTTTTAAACATGAACCATCAGCAAACCATAAGATGTCACCTTACCCAATGGAATTTCCAGTATATAATCACAAGGAGTCAGTGTTTCAGGGTTAAGCAGTCACAAGGGATTTGTAGGTGATGGAGGATGTTGCAGGGGAGAAAGTTCAGTTCAGTTTAGTCATTCAGTTGTGTCCGACTCTTTGTGACCCCATGAGCTGCAGCACGCCAGGCCTCCCTGTCCAACACCAACTCCCGGAGCCCACCCAAACTCATGTCCATTGAGTCAGTGATGCCACCTAACCATCTCATCCTCTGACATTCCCTTCTCGTCCTGCCATCAGTCTTTCCCAGCATCAGGGTATTTTCCAATGAGTCTGCTCTTTGGCCATTATGTGGCCAAAGTATTGGAGTTTCAGCTTCTACATCAGTATTTCCAATGCGTGCCCAGGACTGATTTCTTTTAGGATGGACTGGCTGGGTCTCCTTGCAGTCCAAGGGACTCTCAAGAGTCTTCTCCAACACTACAGGTCAAAAGTATCAATTCTTAGTCCAACTCTCACATCTATACATGACTATTCAAAAAAATCATAGCCTTGACTAGATGGACCTTAGTCGGCAAAGTAATGTCTCTGTTTTTTAATGTGCTGTCTAGGTTAGTCATAACTTTACTTCCAAGGAATCAGCATCTTTTAATTTCATGGCTGCAATCACCATCTGCAGTGATTTTGGAGGCCCCCAAAATAAAATATCTCACTGATTCCACTGTTTCCCCATCTATTACCCATGAAGTGATGGGACCAGATGCCGTGATCTTCGTTTTCTGAATGTTGAGCTTTAAGCCAACTTTTTCACTCTCCTGTTTCACTTTCATCAAGAGGCTTTTTAGTTCTTCTTTACTTTCTGCCATAAGGGTGGTGTCACCTGCATATCTAAGGTTATTGATATTTCTCCTGGCAATCCTGATTCCAGCTTGTGCTTCATCCAGCCCAGCACTTCTAATGATGTACTCTGCATGTAAGTTAAATAAGGAGGGTGACAATATACAGCCTTGATGTACTCCTTTTCCTATTTGGAACCAGTCTGTTGTTCCTTGTCCAGTTCTAACTGTTGCTTCCTGACCTGCATACAGGTTTCTCAAGAGCTAGGTCAGGTGGTCTGGTATTCCCATCTCTTTCAGAATTTTCCACAGTTTATTGTGATCCACACAGTCAAAGGCTTTGGCATAGTCAATACAGCAGAAATAGATGTTTTTCTGGAACTCTCTTGCTTTTTTGATGATCCAGAGGATGTTGGCAATTTGATGTCTGGTTCTTCCACCTTTTCTAAAACCAGCTTGAACATCCAGAAGTTCACAGTTCACACATTACTGAAGCCTGGCTTGGAGAATGTAAAAGAATTATCTGAGGATTAGTTAACAGAAGGAATTCATAGGCAATCAGGCTACTGGCTGAGAAATGTTTAGTATGAGGAAAGTTTAGGACAGCTTCTACTGTATGAGGTGCAAAAATGGTTATATGGTCCCCATGATGATTTTCTAAGTGGGGTTAACCAAAACATCAATGACTGTAATGACTTTAAATTAAGGAGGAATATCCCCATGCCACAGTGTCCAGTTACTGACTATTTATTCCTTATGGGTTGATAATGATCCTCCTATTTTTGGTGAGTGAACCATGGACATCCCTTTCCTTGGTAACAAAATAAAAGCAGCTGCTAAAAGTTTTACATGACAGAAGACACTGCCCAAAGTTGGATAAAAAGAAAGGATTTTCTTAAAACCCAGCAAGTACTTCTACAAACATCCCATCACAAATTAGACCATAGTTAACTTCCTGAGAAGGAAATGGCAACCCACACCAGTATTCTTGCCTGGAGAACTCCATGGACAGAGGAGCCTGGTGGGCTGCTGTCCATGGGGTCACACAGATCGAACACGACTGAAGCGACTTAACAGCAACAGCAACAGCTTCCTGAACCAGACATGACAAATGGTGACCTTATGGCCCAGTTTTCCCCAAAGTGTTATCTGTCATACTTATACTATCTTTCAACCTTAATATTGTCACAGTTTGGGTAATAATTGCATTGCTATTCTATTTAAAGTCAATCTGGTCAAACCCTGAAATTTAAAATGGGATCCGTTTTTGTTAGGGAATATGTACATCATGAATGAGGGGGGATATTTCTGAATAAAATAAGATTGTTTATGGGAGGGAAAAAAAGTCTTTAAGAAATCAACAATGTCCTTCAAGGGACCTTTTCCTGATGCTGCAGGCTGAATTTGTTCCCCTCCAAATTGCTATGTTGAAGTTCTAAGCCTCATTGTGACTATATTTGGAGGTAGTAAGAGTTCAGCCAGGTCATGAGGATGGAAATTTAATCCAGTAGGATTTTGTCCTTGTAAGAAGAGGAAGAGACAATCCTTCTCTCACTCTGTGAGGCCAAGTGAGGGCACAATGAGAAGGTGGCCATCTACAAACCAGGTACAGAGCCCCCTCCCCACCAAACTAACCTTGAAGGCATCTTGATCTTGAACTTCCACTCTCTAGATAACTGCGAGAAAGTAAATTTTTGTTCTTAAGGCCACAGTCTGTAGTATTTTTTAGTGGTAGCTTAAGCAGATGAAATTAAAATATCAAGACACTTGTTCCTTGGAAGGAAAACTTTGACAAACCTAGACAGTGTATTAAAAAGCAGAGACAACACTTTGCCAACAAAGGTCATGAAAGTCAAAGCTATGTTTTGTTTTGTTTTGTTTTGTTTTTTTCAGTAGTTATGTGCAGATATGAGAGTCGGACCTTAAAGAAGGCTGAGCACAAAACAATTGGTGCTTTCTAATTGTGATGCTGGAGAAGACTCTTGAGACTCCTTTGGACATCAAGGAGATCAAACCAGTCAATCTTACATAAAATCAACCCTGAATATTCATTGGGAAGACTTATGCTGAAGCTTCAATACTGTGGCCACCTAATATGAAGAGCCAACATATTGGAAAAGACCCTGATGCTGGGAAAGATTGAAAGGAAAAGGAAGAGAGAGCAGCAGAGAATGAGATGGTTAAATAGCATCACTGACTCAATGGACATGAATTTGAGCAAACTCTGGGAAACAGTGAAGGACAGGGAAGCCTGGCATGCTAGAGTCCACAAGGAAGCAGATAGTCAGACATGACTTGGGGACTGAACAACTACAACAAGCTGATGAATGGGCTTTCCAGGTGGCTCAGTGTAAAGATACCACCTGCTAATGAAGGCAGAGTGGGTTCAATCCCTGGGTGGGGTAGATCCTCTGGAGAAGGAAATGGCAATTCACAGTATTCTTGCCTAGGAAATCCCACAGACAGAGGAGCCTGGTGAGTTATAGTCTATGGAGTCCCAAGAGAGTCAGACATAACCCAGTGACTAAACAACAGGAAGATGAATCTACCTGCTATGTATTTTTTTCTTATAAGTATATTGGAGCTTACCCATGATGCTGGGTGCCTTCAATTGTGGATGCTTAAGAGGAACAGGGTTCTTAGGTTCAATTTTTTCCATCCCATCTGCTTCTGCATTTAGGACTTCTCTAGTTATGGAACTAAGCACTCAAATCTTTGGATAAAGAGTTTGAATGTACAACTGCCCACAGTCCCCAAGCTTTTAAAATGCCATATGCTAAGAGCAACTAGAGGAGGGCATGGCAACCCACTCTAGTATTCTTGACTGGAGAATCCCATGGACAAAGGAGCCTGGTGACCTATGGTTCATAGGCTTGCAAAGAGTCAGACACAACAGAAGCAACTTAGCAGACATGCATGCATGCTATATATTTATTCTTGTAAAATTGCAACCCACTTTTTAAAAAATTTATTTATTTATTTTAATTGGAGACTAATTACTTTATAATATTGTAATGTTTTTGCCATACATGGATATGAATCAGCCATGGGAATCCATGTGTTCCCCATCCTGAACCCCCTTCCCACCTCCCTCCCTATCCCATCCCTCTGGGTCTTCCTAGTGTACCAGCTCCGAGCACCCAGTCTCATGCATCGAACCTGGACTGNTACTCTGGCCATCTCATGCGAAGAGTTGACTCATTGGAAAAGACTTTGATGCTGGGAGGGATTAAGGGAAGGAGGAGAAGGGGGCGACCGAGGATGAGATGGCTGGATGGCCTCACGGACTCCATGGACGTGAGTCTGAGTGAACTCCGGGAGATGGTGATGAACAGGGAGGCCTGGCGTGCTGCGATTCATGGGGTCGCAAAGAGTCAGACATGACTGAGCGACTGAACTGAACTGAACTGAAGAAGATATTTGACACCTTATCCAAAAAGCTTAATTTATTAGATACATAGAAAGAATCTCTTTCAAACACAATTTTACTTCTTAGACATTCCTATGGCATGGACTGAGGATTGTGTTAAACCAACACACCAGATTTTAAAGAACGTTACTTGCACGAGGTAGGAAATTTGATTTACAATTACAATTTACAATTTAATTTAAATGGCAATTGAATTTGATCAAACAGAACATATTAGAAGTTTCTCAATTCTCATTATTTTTATCCTTTGCTTTAGAAATAACATTGGTAAATGAAAAATTTATCCCCAGTTATTTCTCAAGGACCTACTATGTATAACAAAGATATATAGAAGGATATGTCCATGCCTTCAAAGAAATAAAAGTACAATGGGAGAAACAAGCATCTAAATAGCTACTTCTAATACAAAGGAGAATGGAATAAGGGCCAAGAAANAATTTATCCCCAGTTATTTCTCAAGGACCTACTATGTATAACAAAGATATATAGAAGGATATGTCCATGCCTTCAAAGAAATAAAAGTACAATGGGAGAAACAAGCATCTAAATAGCTACTTCTAATACAAAGGAGAATGGAATAAGGGCCAAGAAAGGAAAAGCAGTTTAGCAATTCAGAGAGAAAGCATTTCAGGATGGAAGTCCAGGGAAGACTTCTTGGAAGAGGCAGTAACGGATATACGTCCAATAAATATGAATAGACAACTAAAGGTGGAGAAGGAGTGGGCACCCTGGACAGATGCAGGAGTGTTCTACAAGTATAGAATTTTTAGATTTTATTCAAAATTGTATTTGAACAGAAGGATAGACTGCCCCATGTAACCAAGTGTCCGTTTGATGGTCTGTGGGATAAACTATACCTCATACAATTTCAAGACAGAGAGAGTTGCAGAAGCATGTAGCATCTAGAACTTCAACCAATGTATTGTGTATCCTAGAAAACTGATGAACTGTCTTTGTGGTGGTAGTGAATCCTGCCTATACCCATTCTGCAATTAGAATGTGGTAGATTCATGTCGATGTATGGCAAAGCCAATAGAGTATTGTAAAGTCAAATTAAAAAAAAAAAGAATTTCTTTGGTGATAAAATTAAGTGGTCCTGGAGAAATTTGCATTATTAACATGATTATTACTGAAAAATGTGTTTAAAGCAAATCTTGAAATAAATAGAATCATACCTTTAAAATGAAAGGCATGAAGACATGTAGGAGGTGTAAGGAAGACTAGTGCTGTTTTTAATAGTCAGTTCAGTCGCTCAGTTGTGTCCGACTCTGCGATCTCATGAATCGCAGCACGCCAGGCCTCCCTGTCCATCACCAACTCCTTGAGTTCACTCANGTGAATCAGTTCTTCACATCAGGTGGCCAAAGTATTGGAGTTTCAGCTTCAACATCAGTCCTTCCAGTGAATGTTCAGGGTTGGTTTCCTTTAGGATTGACTGATTTGATCTCCTTGCTGTCCAAGGGACACTCAAGCATCTTCTGCAGCACCACAGTTCATGATAAAAACATTTAAAACTCAGAGTTCATGGTTGGCACTTTATTTTTTATCCTCCACGTTGTATAGTGGGAAAATTTAACCTTCAGTAGCGCTGGCTCATTGGAAAAGACCCTGATGCTGGGAAAGATTGAAGGCAAAAGGGGAAGGAGGCGGCAGAGGATGAGATGGTTAGGTAGCATCGTCGATTCAATGGACATGAATTTGAACAATCTTTGGGAGATAGTGGAGGACAGAGGAGCCTGGTGTGCTGCAGTCCATGGAGTTTCAAAGAGTCATTCACAACTTAGCGACTGAACAATAGCAGCAAGAGTTCTTTTACTGAAAATGGTTTGCCACTAAGACCCTGATTAGTGGTTGGGTGTGTCCTCAAGTGCTGGGGGCTTTAGTTGTCTCAGCTTTGCAAATAGGCAAAGCAGTAGCTGGTGGTTCTGCCTTTTTTTTTTTTTTGAGAATTGTTGACTAGGTGCAGTAAAACAAGTTTCAGTCTCTGTAAGGACCATGGTAAGGACTTTGGCAGTTATCCTCTTTTATTTAGAGAAATCTTCGAAGAGGGTCAAGGCTAGTGCAAGAGGAAGCTATTTGTGTCCCCTGGCTTGGGGATTTTAGAGGCATGCTGTTTTAAAATCTGGACACTCTCCCTTCTATTTTTACTTGATTAGATTTGGCAAACATCTTCAGAGCAAAGTGTCATAAAAGTTTGTAGTTTGAGTTCATATAACACGTGTTACATCTTGTTCTGAATCTCTCAGTGCTGCCCTAAGGCCATTAAGTATCCAGGTCCCACCTCATTTTCCCAAATTGAGTTCTTCACGCGTCCTAGGGTCAGAGAGAATGTTTTTCCTTTAAAGGGGGTATGTTGCTGCGTTACTGGAGTTTGAGAAACGCTGCACAAACAACAATAGTAAACACTCTGGAATTCGAATCTCACTCTGAGCTGGTTGCTTGGATTCCTGCCATCAACTTTCACTCTTCAGAAACTTTAGGGGAAAACGCATCATGGAGCACGTTCTTCTGGTTGTGACGTTGTGGTTTTTGCCCATTTCCCTTAGTTTCTCTAGGAAGCTGACCTAGACTGTACCAGAAGTGCCCGCCAGGCTTCTGTTTTAGCTCTGTGTGCTTCCTGGTACAACTGAGTACTCTGCAGCCCTGGCGTTTTTGTTCGTGGGTCTAGGAGAAGTTAAAGGAGTGAAAGAGAAACCTTCCTGACTGGTTTTCTTCCTGGGTGAGTGTGTGTGTGTGCTTTTGCAGTAGGACGGGTGTGTGGCAGAGAATTTAGACCAGGGATCTCCTGTTCCTGAACTAAGAGGGAGCACCCCGGTTCTTCCCGGTGGTTTGAGTGCAGCCCTGTTGCCAGGCACGGGGGCCTTGGTTTTCTAGAAAGCCATGAACTCCAAATATTTACATCAGTGGTTCTCAAAGTGTGGTCCTGGGATCCTCATGACTGATCTTAGGAAGCTATGAGAAATTCGGATTCTTGGGCACCGCCTCCCTCCGCAACCCCTGACCTCGAGTTGGAGAGTCTCAGGGAGGGGCCCAGGCAGTGGCTGTTCTTTAACAAACCCATCAGGATTCTGATGCTTGCAGAAGTTTGAGAACCGTTCACTGCTCAAGGCCAGGGTCCTTTTAATTTCTGAAGCAAAACCTTTTGGATTCCTTAGTGCTTGACTGGAGGTTATCAGGTTGTCAGGTTATCACTTCCCTGAAGCAGAAATGGGACACAACAACAGCAGTAATACTAATTGCTGGCCATTCGCAGTAGGTGGGAACATGGATTCTTTGGCTTTCTAAACCACAAAATGATCTTTCTTGTTTCCTCAGCTGGGATATGGAGGTAATAGTAGTGGAAACCATACTATTCCTGTTTCACAGTTGAGGAAACTGAGACCCAGAAATGGTTCTGAAGCTTGCTTTGAGTCACTTTTGTTTTTCAGGTTTATATATATATATTTAAATAAAAATTTATTTTTAATCGGAGGATAATTGCTTAACAATTTTGTGTTGGTTTCTGCCATACGTCAACATGAATCAGCCATAGGTATACATATGTCTTCTCACTCTTGAATCTTTTTCCACCTCCCACCCCACATACCCCTTTAGGTTTTCAAAGAGCACTGGATTGAGTCACTCTTAATTGGACTTGGAGGTTCAAATTCAGACAGTGAAGGCATGAGAAGGGTTGACTCATTGGAAAAGACTCTGATGCTGGGAGGGATTGGGGGCAGGAGGAGAAGGGGANTTTTTTTTTTTTTTTACAAGAAAAAACAGAGAAGGTTTTAACATGAGACAAACAACTACTAAAGACTTAAAAGAGAAGGCTTTAATCAGAGTTGTGGTGAAATTCACATTCCACATTTGAGAAAAGGATGGATTTCAAAATTAACCTCAACTTGGAACTTCCTAATATTTGTTCTAATTTACTTATTTCTACTCACTTTTTTATCCTCTCCTACTCAAAAAGCCTTTTGATGGAGAATATCACTTCCTGTATGTGATATTCATCCTTAAGTAGAGAGCCTCTGGTTAAATACTCTTAGATCTTCTGTCCTTTGTTATTAAGTCCTATTTACCAATACAGTGACTACCTAATCTGGGCATTCATTTTAAATGTAGTGTACACGTCCTGGAAAATGCAGGGCAGGAATAGATGGAAGGCATCTGTTCCATATACACAATTAGGCTGGGCCGGTACTGTCCCCACCTAATTGTTAAGGGCTGGAGTTTATTGATTTCTAAAGCTTTTATTTACACAGCACTACTGATGATGCAAAAATAATTTTTAAACATGTCCAGGGGATCTGGAAGAACAACCTTCACTAAAATACTTCTGCAGTAAAACCTGCATAATCTAAAAATGATAAAGTTTATAAGGTTAATTTAGGTCAGCTTTTGCTTCGGAAAGAGCTTAGGTCACCTTGAATTTGCACCCATCTGAGTTAACCTTTTTGTTAATTTCTTTTAAGCTTTTTTCTTTTTCCTTTAAGCTATCATTTTTCAAAGAGCTTTGCATTCCAGGGGCTTCCCAGGTGGCACGAGTGGTAAAGAATCTGCCTGCCAGTGCAGACATAGGTTCAATCCCTGGGTTGGAAATATTCCCTGCAGAAGAGAATGGCAACCCACTCCAGTATTCTTGACTGGAGAACCCTATGGACAGAGGAGCCTGGCAGGCTACAGTCCNTAAAGAATCTGCCTGCCAGTGCAGACATAGGTTCAATCCCTGGGTTGGAAATATTCCCTGCAGAAGAGAATGGCAACCCACTCCAGTATTCTTGACTGGAGAACCCTATGGACAGAGGAGCCTGGCAGGCTACAGTCCATGGGGTCTCAAAGAGTTGGACACTACTGAGCAACTAACACTTTCACTTTGGATTTCAGAATTAGATAAGGGATCATAAACCTGCAATGTGGTCAAAATCCAAATTTATGAAGAAGAAGCTGAGACAAGATGAGTAAAGCAATCCGTTCAGGGTTCCACAGCTGCTCCCTGATGAAGCCATGATAAACATTCCAGGAGCATAGATTTAGAGGGTCATCTCAGTGGAATTAATAACAAAGCAGGGAAATTCCACTTTCTTTATTGAGGTAAGAAACGTGTCTCAGAATAGGAGGCGTTTGAGTTTTACACAGTTGATTTTAATAAATCTGTTACTTACTCTATGCTTTTCCTCACCAAGTAAATTAAACACAGCAAGGGAAAGAGATTCAAATACGACCTTTGGATGAGTTTGGCTAGGCAGACATTCAGAAATGGACCAAAAAGAGAGGAACAACCAGATTGTGGGCTCTAAGCATTACATTAAGGCTTGGAAACAAGGCACTCTCCTGGAAATAACAAGAAACTAGATTGAATGATGAATGGTATGTCAGAGTTGTGAACGTTAATGAGCTAGCATATAAATTGCTAATAAGGTAGGGATCTTTAAATATGCATATATGAGAACATCTTTATATGTGTAGCTTTCAGGTGTGTGTGTGCTCACTCAGTCCTGTCCAACTCTTTGTGACCCCATGACTATAGCCCAGAAGACTCCTCTGTCCATTTGATTTCCTGGGCAAGAATACTGAATTGGCTTGCTGTTTCCTCTTCCAGTGGATCTTCCGGATCCAGGGATTGAATCTGCGTCTCTTGTGGCTCCTGCATTAGTAGGTGGACTCTTTACCAGTTAGCCACCTGTGAAGGCCCCATAACTTCCATAACTAAACCAAAATAGTTATTTGTGGCCCACATGAAATGTTGCCTTCTAAATCATTGTGTAAATTTACATGAAGTCTTGCTTCTATTTTTAACAAATCAAATTTGCACTAGGTCCATGTTTATTAAAATGCTACATGACTGCTTTATCAGTGGGTCAGACTGTGATACAGACATAACATGGACTTGAAATTTATGTTTGAAACTACTTTGAAAGATATTTTTAAAGGTTCTAGCCAATATTTTGTATTTATTAGTGTGTTGATTAGTTCAAGTATTCACTATTAAAAATGTTAGAAATGATACTATTTATGGAAAGTGTCAGAGATAGTTGGTTATCTCAACAGTTTCCAAATTGTAATCATGTGAAATAAACACAACAAACTGGATTGACAGGAGGATCCCATCTGAAGATGTAACTTGCTGAGCAAAAAGACAATGCATTGAGATAACTAAAAATATTGTGTTCCCACTGGGGAAGAAAAAGAGAGGGTGTAAATATAAATCAAATAGAAAATATTCCTTCCAAAGTATTGAAATAAAACAAGACTGAGTACAGAAAAAGAGTCAGGCAAAATAAGGTGTCAAAATCTATAATGAAATATCAAAATTGTAGAAGGAGTTACTCAAAACGTGTTAGCTGCAGGTTGCAAGTTGTTGTTACTTTTGTTATTGGTATATGAGAGAATTAGCTACAGTAGCCCTCAAATAATACCAGGATAATTAAAGTTCTGTCAGATTCCCTATTATAAACCCTGTCTTTCACGCTCAGTCATATAACTTAGCTCAAGGATGAAATTTAAGGTGCAACTGAAGACTAAGAAATCTTAGTATCTAACCGGAATATCTTGGATAAAAAGGTATACATTCACTATGTAGAAATGTGTCTACATACCTAGATATGTGTATTTCTCTCTCTGTGTATGTGTTTATAAATATTCTAAAAGATAAAGAAAAATAATTGGCTTTACCTTACAGTTTTCAAAAGTTAACTTGGTGTGAAAACTTCAGGAAGTTTGTTCAATTAGTAGTCATGCATTTGTCTACGAGCTATTGATTCCAGGTTTTTGTCTTTTGCCAGAAGCCTTCTGTGTGAGTTTTTGTGTGTGCATGCATGTGTGACATCATTTCTCTTAAAAATTAAGTTCATTTATATTTATATAAGTCCATTTTGCAGTTTATAGTCATGCTTTATCTAGTCTTCCATTTATCTTTTATTGTCTCTCACTTTCCCACCAACTCTGAAGGGTGTTTTTGAGCCTAAACATTAAGTTGTCAGTGTTGTTTCATATTGTAAATGTGTAGACAATGTTCTAATCATTCCCAAAACCTGACAGACCTTTGAAAGACCTTGAATGGACACATTCTATGAGTCCTGTTTATATGTAATCCATTAAAGGCTCTTATCTTAATCCCAAATTGATTTTCATGTTTCTACTTTTCATTATTTTTCATTTTGCAGATTAAAAACACAAGAAATGTCTGAGACACAAAAAATATAAACTTTGTGGTAAAAATTGATATGGGCAAATAAGAAAAAGGATGATCACCATGCAAAGTATTTTTTTCCTGAGTACTTTCTTGTTTATCTTATGTTCCAGCCCCTCCAAGATGGTGTTTAAGAAGAGTGAGACATTTTTCTATGCAGCATTCTTAGAGAAACCATGTGTTTTGCAAAGCTGAGCTTTTTGACTATGTTGAAATTCAAGTACAAGCTAAATATAATTCCTGGATGAGCATATTTATGCATATCATCCATTATTAACTTCTGTGCAATATTAAATAAAACACAGTCATCCTGGCAAGAATTAAAAATATGGATGCTACCATGCTATTGATTATTGTTCTACATGGTTACACTTTAATATGCATAGTAATGAAAAATAAATATTCTAAGAATCCTTCAGTGATACACACCATACTTCTGAAAATGCTAAGATACATTTTGCACAAACTTCATACCCTGTTATCTACTATTAAATATAATTATCTATAGTACTATGTATTTAGGACTTCTCTGTGGAGTAGTCTCAGGCTTTTTACATGTATTGGAGTAGTAACAAGATTTCTATAATACAGTATGCATCTCACTGTTATTAATAATAGCCTCTACTACAAATCACATCACTGTGTGAACATTTAGGACATGCTGTCTCTAATTCACAGAAGAGTCCTGCTTGCTAAACTACCTCAATAATTTCAATCATGATACTATTGTTGAAAATCTGTCAATATGCAAGCCTGGGTGTCTGGTGCAAGAGAATCAAAGTGATAGTAAAACCATTTAAGATCTCTCTGACCTCAAAGAGCCTGTCCTGTAACTAAGGATATTGATTGCAAATGAAAACAATGTCTATCAATTCAAGGCCTGTCGTGTTGTGATATCTTAAACATTTTAGTAGCCTCCTAGCTAATCATTTTTACCTGGGTCAGGAGGATGCCCTGGAGAAGGGAATGGCAACTCACTTCAGTATTCATACCTGGTAAATCTCAAGGACAGAGGAGCCTGGCCAGCTACAGTCCTGGGGTCACAAGGGTTGGACACAATTGAGCAAATGAGTATGCCTGCACATCTAATCATTTCATTTTTATTAGTCAGAAAAATGCAGTTTACATAATGCTTGTGCATATGTGTAGAAATTTTTACATAAACTTAAAAATATTACTTTAATTAATTTGAATAGAATCAATATGTGGAACTATATTAATCTAAATGAAGATACAATCAAACAACATCAAAGTTTAAAATTTCCATATAAACCTCTTAGAAAAAATATGGTGCCAGCATTCTGAGTCTGAAATTATTGTCCCTAAGATGAAGAATCACTATTGGGAAGGAATCATTTCTAAATACAACCACCCTTATTTCCAGTCAGAAAATAATAACTATTTCCAAGCTACATTGGGCTGAATTTCCTGCTAACAAATGTGATAATATAGAACTCTATGAAAATTAATGTTCCACTGAGAGCTCCAAAATGATCTTCTCAAAAAATAATATTGGTGCATTAAAATAAAGAATTACACATTAAGTTTCAAGCTAAAACTCCTAGCATTAATGCAAAAATAGGCTGTGATGTATCTTCCTTATTTTTTAAAACAATTTTTAAACTGTTGGAAGATGTTTGGACCAAGGTTAAGAACATAGTGAATCTCATTTCTCAGACATTTTCAGAGGTATTTCAAGCAGCTGAAACATAGTTTTATTTTGTTATCATTTTAAAGAATTTCAGAAATAGTGCTTAACT
This sequence comes from Neotragus pygmaeus, assembly GCA_006410875.1. Taxonomy (NCBI): domain Eukaryota; kingdom Metazoa; phylum Chordata; class Mammalia; order Artiodactyla; family Bovidae; genus Neotragus; species Neotragus pygmaeus. Next base: position 438,391 of record SJYV01032100.1, on the reverse strand, counting down.
CCCATTATTGATATAAGGCAACCATTTTAACTGCTATTCATTATTTCATGCATATTCTTGATTTGAGCATACATGTCATTATATACTCAGTTTGATTGTGCATTTTTTCTACATCTTTTTTCCTTTTATTGAAAAAAAAGCTCTTAGAAAATGGCAGTCTCTATCAATGGGCACAACAAATCAATAGGATTATATCAGTGGAAAACAGGCAAGATAAAAATAAACATGCACTGGTTTCTTAATTTGGTTAAGAACACACAATGTCAGTAGCTTGCTTTTCTTTCTCTAGACACTTGTTTCATTCTTTTTTTTTTTAACTTTTGCTTTTATTTCTACTTTAAAGACCTATCAGATTTTGTTTGGAATGTTCTTTGCAGTTTGGAAATGAGCCAGAGAGATGCAAGCCCTGAAAAAATATCTTTTCACACTACTCACTATCCCACTTTCAAATTACATATGTAAACTTCTATACTGGTGATTCTTACCCTTTAGGTTGTTCTCTAAGAAGAAAATTAAAATGTACCCCTACATTTATAGAAGCACTACTCACAATAGCCAACACAAGACATGGAAACAACACAAATGTCCATCGACAGGTGGATGGATAAACATGAGGTAGTACATTACACAGTGGAATGCTACTTGGCCATCAAATGAATGGAATAGTATTATCTACAGCAACATGGATAGACCTTGAGTTTATCATACTAAGTCAAAGAAGTTAGAAAGAGAAAGATAAATGCAATATAATAATCACTATCACTTATATGTGGAATCTAAAATATGGTGCAGATGAACTTATCTATGAAAAAGAGATAGACTCATAGATAACAGGTTTCTCATTGCCAAAGGTGAGTTATGTTGGGGAAGAATGAATTTAGAGTTTGGGGCTAGCAGATGCAAACTACAATATATAATTATTTTATCATATATAAAACAGATAAGGTCCTACTCTAGGTAAGGTACTTCTGTACAGCACAAGAAACTATTCAAATATCCTCTGATAATAATGAAAAAGAATGTAAAACATTGTAAATCAACTATACCCCATAACATACAATTTGAAAAAAAAAAANTTTTTTAGTAAAAAAGGTGGAAATTGAGTCCAGCTGTTGAATATAAAATCACTTCAGTGGTGTAAGTAGACTAATCAAATATTACTAATTTATTATTTTATCATAGGCTATCATTCTTTTGTTCATAAACACATGGGATACAGCATCTACTACATCCCAGGTGTTTTATTACCTCTTGGGAACACAAATAAACTACTCATACTCAAAACGTTTTTTCAGGGACTGCTTCTAGGAAAATCTAGTTTAAATTATTGTGTGTGAGCGCATGTGGGCATACACATATACATGTGCACATGTTAACATGTTGGTGAAGGGTATGGGATGACATAATAGGGCATTCCAGGCAGTTGGAACATTATATATGGAAACATGAAACTGGAAAATAAAGAGAATTCTAGCAAGACCTAATAATTTACAGAATGATTAGACGATGCAACATACATAGAGAGTAGTAAGAGGATACCTTCTGGTTGATGTTTGAAACAGGAAAATAAACAGCTTTTTGCTGTTCAGTTGTTCAGTCATATCTGACTCTTTGTGACCCCGTGGACTGCAGCACATAAGGTTTCCCTGTCCTTCACAATCTCTTGGAGTTTTCTCAAATTCATCTGTTGAATCAGTGATGCCAGCCAACCGTCTCATCCTCTGCCATCCCCTTCTCTTACTGCCTTTAGTCTTTGCCAGCATAAGGATTTTTTTTTCAATAAATTGACGCTTTGCATCAAATAGCCTTCTATGGCCCATTTAAAAGATCTTGTAAGTTTCATGAAGGCCGTTCAGTACATTTCAATTCAGTCGCTCAGTCATGTCCAACTCTTTGCAACCCCATGAATGGGAGCACACCAGGCCTCCCTGTCCATCACCATCTCCCAGAGTTCACTCAGATTCACGCCCATCGAGTCCATGATGCCATCCAGCCATCTCATTCTCTGCCATCCCCTTTTCCTCCTGCCCCCAATCCCTTCCAGCATCAGTCTTTTCCAATGAGTTAACTCTTTGCATGAGGTGGCCAAAGTACTGGAGTTTCAGCTTTAGCATCATTCCTTCCAAAGAACACCCAGGGCTGATCTCCTTTAGAATGGACTGGTTGGATCTCCTTGCAGTCCAAGAGACTCTCAACAGTCTTTTCCAACGCCACAGTTGGAAAGCATCAATTCTTCCATGCTCAGCTTTCTTCACAGTCCAACTCTCACATCCATTCATGACCACTGGAAAAACCATAGCTTTTAGCAACACACTGATAAAAGGATATTCCTATCAGAGGCATTCTCTTGCATACACATGCTTTGTTTAAAGAAGTTTTGCATATTATTTAAATAATAGAGAAGTCTAAATATACTAATGAGTAGATGATAAAGGGGCAAGATATAGGTAACAGTGATGAAGCTGCTTAAAAATGATTTGATCAACATATTTTGATTTTTAATAGTAGAACAAAACAAAAAATGGAACAAATAGCATCATGTTCACAATAGGATAAAAAGGTTTCCACAGCCTCGTGTATGAGTGCACTGAGCCTTTATTCTGCTTAATCTGGTCTCCTCACTGATTTATTTCAATTAAGTAAGTTCTTGTATTCTCAACTTTATGATTATTGTTTGAGGCTTCCTTTTTTGTATTTTCTGTCTCTTTATTGAAATTCTCAGTTTTTAATGCATTGCTCTCTTGACCTCTGTGTACATTCTCATAAATTTTATTTTTCATTCTTTACTGCGTAAATCATTATCTCCATTTCATTAGGGTAGGTTTCTAAATAGTTATATTGTTCTTTTCTTTCTTTTTTTTTTTTTTTTGATGCATGTCCCCTTGTTTATTCTCCTTGACATTCTGTGATGGTTTCTGTGCATTACAGAAAGGAGTTACCTCTTGTAGTATTGACAGAGTAGTCTTGTGTAGGAGACAAATCTCATCAATCCATCTGGCTGGAGCTCATGGTTGCATCTCAAAACTTTACCTTCATGAGTGTCCACATCACCATCTTTGCTCTTAGCTCAGTGTATGCCAAGATGCATCAGTGTCCCAAAAGCTCAGACAATGCTTATACACCTTCTGCTCAGGATCTCAGCGAATTATTAACTGCTTTCTCCTTCAGCTTCCTAATGTGGGTTAATTGGAAGCCAACCTTCAAACAGCACCCAGGAAAACCAGAACCTGAGATAGCCAATGTAGCCCCTATCAGGAAGAAACTGGAACTGGGTGTTTGCTTACTCATCGTGTGCTACGCCAGGGGAATAGTTTCTGGAAATGCATGTGATCTAATATAATAATCTCTTTATTTTGTGTGATACTTAGAAACTAGTGGTTACTGAGCCCCTTCAGCACCCAGAGCTAGGTGATTTGAGAGCCAGGCCCTCTGGTGACAGCCACAAGAAGATGCTATATATGTGGACAAGCTCCTTCCAGAAAGAGGCTGGAGACTTGGCTTTGCTGCTGGAGAAGCCAGGAGGGAGACAGCAAAGAAGAGACCCATCAGCTTCTTCAGGCTCTTAGGAAAGTCCCTTTCAAATTCCCCATACAGCTGATTAGAACCTTGAAAATTTGGCAGCAGCTAAGAAAAACCCACTCCAGTACTCTTGCCTGGAAAATCCTATGGACAGAGGAGCCTCGTAGGCTGCAGTCCACGGGGTCACAAAGGGTCGAACACAACTGAGCGACTTCATTTTCACTTCTCACTTTCATGCATTGGAGAAGGAAATGGCAACTCACTCCAGTATTCTTGCCTGGAGAATCCCAGGGGCGGGGGAGCCTGATGGGCTGCCATCTATGGGGTCGCACAGAGTTGGACATGACTGACGCAACTTAGCAGCAGCAGCAAGAAAGAAAGCAGTCCTCTCTGTTCCAGAGAGAAACCGGGCGATGGGCGATGCCCTCTACACTGAACTCAGGTGTGTAGCTGCAGGAATTGTTCCTGCACTCATTTAAAACTGACTCTTTGCTTACTCTTGCTCTGCGTGATTGGTGAATGCAAGCCCCATTGCTTATCAGAGATGGGTAGTTTGGGCGCCTATCCTGCAGGAGCGAAGCTGCAAATGTGGGATTAGATGGACAAGTCCTTCTAGGGTGACGCTGGAGGTTTGGTCTTACTATGAAAGCAAGCAAGAGGGAGGATGTGAGAAAGTGCCTGTTGGGGCTTCGTGTGTGCGTGTGTGTCTGTCTGTCTGTGTCTGTCTGTGTTAGTTGCTCAGTTGTGTCTGACTCTTTGCAACCCGCACAGACTGTAGCCCGCCAGGCTTCTCTGTCCATGGAGTTCTTCAGGCAAGAATACTGGAGTGGGTTGCCATTCCTTTTTCCAAAGGAACTTGTTAATCCAGGGATTGAGCCCTGGCCTCCTGCATCACAGGAAGATTCTTGATTTTTTGAGTGACAGGGAAAATTCCAAACCACCCATCTCTGATAGGTTTCCCTCACCATTGTAAGACACTGCCTGGAGTGGGCATTATGGAGAGAGTGTGTCTCAGCCATTCCTACATGTTTCCATGTGAGTGTTTTCTCAGTTGCTCAGTGTGTGGGAGGCAGTCAGATATAGTTGCTGAATTTCTCTCAGAGGGAATTGCTCCAGATTTAGCTCTATTCTGTGTGTTCACTGGAGGAGAGAAGCTCAGGAGACTCCCATGTCACCATCTTGTCACATGATCACCCTTCTTTCCTCTTTCTTTAAATGCAGTTTGAAAAATGTGGAATATCCCTCCTTTGTTTAAGCATATTTTCCAAAGAAATATGCAAAAGAAGGGAAGAAAATTTTATGCCTATTTTGAAGCCCAGTGCTATTATGAATTCTTGTAACCACAGTCTTACAGTCTGTAACCTAATTACTGCCCATAACTCTCCATTGCATCATTGAAATAGGTTCATTTCAATTATATATCCACCTCATTTGCTGCAGCCATGGGTCAGCCTCTGTCTTGCCCATTTCACTATTTTCCCACCAAATTATGAAGTATACTACCACTTTTTTAAAATATTGTGCATATTCTGACTTTTCTAAAGAAACCAAGGAAGAACATTCTCCAGTTCAGATCAGCTACACCACATTGTAAACAATTGCTCATCTTCTTTGAATTACAACTCATCAAAGAATGTTGGACATTCTTGGTGTAAAATGTCTGGCCAAAACTCAGATATCTATTTAGTTCTAAAAAATTACTGGGACAGAGCTGGCACTTAAATTTTCTTGGGTAATTCCATTATATCATTAAGATATTCCTGGGCTGAGATTCTTTTTTTTCTTAAATGAGGCAGTAAGCAAAAATCTTAGTGTACCATGTAAAAATGAATTAAATTTAACATGGCCCTTTGAATCCATCTTGAATATTGTATCCATTTATAAATGGATTACTGAGCTTATGAGAGTATAAGAAATGGCCTCCTAGGCATTCAGACATAAAACCAAGAATAAAGCTCAGAAATACTGGGCTTTATACTCAGAAATACCGTACTCAGAAATATCATAAAAATACTTATTTTGTAAAGATTTACTGGAAGCAATTATTTTGAAGATTTTGAACCAGATATTCAGAATTGGTCTTGGAAGTTAAGTTAAACCCATATTTTGGGTAAGTTTAAAATTAAGATGTTTTAGATATGTTATTACCTGCATTTTTTTTTCTCCACAGTTTCTATCTCACCCTTCAACTTCTGAATCTGATATTCCTGGAGGGAAAACACATTAAAATCCCAAAGCAGCAAGGAGACAGAAAAAAAGCCTACTTTCACCACAGTACTAATAGACCGGGCACTCTGCTTGTCTGCCCTTCTGATACATTCTATGCCCAAATTCCCTTTTCATAATATCTTCATTCTAAACACTTGATACTTACAATTCACTTCCCACTCTTTTCTAAATTATCTGGCCATAAAAATGTGGTCAAACACTGAATATTGCTTTATGAGAAGCATGCATTGCACACACATACAGCCCAACACCTTTAGGCAAAAGAAACAGCATTTAGAGTAATTATGCTACTCTGTCAGGTTGTAAAAATGAAATGAAAACCTCTATTGGTTTTGTATCCTTTCTCACAGCTTTTCCAGAGTGATCAGCAATTCATTCAGATTTAAGGACCAATATTATTTATATCACTGGAAATGATACTAAATGTTAGAGATAGAGAACATCAGTTTTAATGTTGGAATTTTGAAAATATCCTACCATCAGGGAACTCATGCAATGGCACCGCACTCCAGTACTCTTGCCTGGAAAATCTCATGGATGGAGGAGCCTGGTGGGCTGCAATCCATGGGGTCGCTAAGAGTCAGACACGACTGAGCAACTTCACTTTCTGTTTTCACTTTCATGCATTGAAGAAGGAAATGGCAACCCACTCCAGTGTTCTTGTCTGGAGAATCCCAGGGACAAGGGAGCCTGGTGGGCTGCCTTCTATGGGGTCGCACAGAATCAGACACGACTGAAGTGACGCTGCAGCAGTAGCATTCAATTTTTATTTTTCACTTTCAGAAAGATCTTGTGTTGATCTTGACACACAATAGGTATGGGACTTGCCAGGTGGTCCTAGTAAAGAATCCACATGCCTCCTCCACCCCTCGAGGAGGGCATGGCAATCCCCTCTAGTATTCTTGCCTGGAGAAGCCCATGGACAGAGGAGCCTGGTGGGCTATAGTTCACAGGGTGGCAAAGAATCAGACACCACTGAAGCAACTTAGCATGCTGCATGCATAGTAGGTTTCCAGTCAACATCTGTTATAGGAATGAATAAATGGATGCTTCTTATAGCTCCAATGACTCTAGGTAACAAGCACATCATATAAACTTCTTATTTGATATATTATATTATTCTGAGTTCAAGCAGACACATGAATTGTTTTAAATTACATATGCTGCTGCTGCTAAGTTGCTTCAGTAGTGTCCGACTCTGTGTGACCCCACAGACAGCCTCCTACCAGGTTCCTCTATCCCTGGGATTCTCCAGGCAAGAACACTGGAGTGGGTTGCCATTTCCTTCTTCAATGTATGAAAGTGAAAAGGGAAAGTGAAGTTGCCCAGTCGTGTCCCACTCTTAACGACCCCATGGACTGCAGCTTACCAGGCTCCTCCATCCATGGGATTTTCCAGGCAAGAGTACTGGAGTGGGGTGCCATTGCCTTCTCAGTTAAATTACATATATATATATACATATATATATATATATATATATANAGTGAAGTTGCCCAGTCGTGTCCCACTCTTAACGACCCCATGGACTGCAGCTTACCAGGCTCCTCCATCCATGGGATTTTCCAGGCAAGAGTACTGGAGTGGGGTGCCATTGCCTTCTCAGTTAAATTACATATATATATATACATATATATATATATATATATATATGTATATATATACATACATATACATGTGTATATATATATATAGGAGGCAGCTAGGTTTATACTAAAATGTAAGTCAGTTAATTCATTTCTGTGCTTGTTGCTATTATAACAATAGCTTTTCCCCTGATAACTAGTGACTGTATAATCCCCATTAAAATGTGACATTTCTAATTAGACGTGATTTCCATATATTCTTCCATGCAGCCTGGAATTATAATAGTTCTTATGACTGAAACTCTTTAATGCAGTCTTCTAAAATTGTGTTAAATTTTTTTTTTTAAGCAATGTATGTCCTTGTTGCCTCATACTTGTGACTAGGAAACACTCCACAATTTTTAACATCAGTTAGAGTTTGTGCATTTTTATACTTCATTTATCCTCATTAAGATGATAGCTGTTTGTTTCAACCCATGTTTCCAGGGTATTGAGATAATTCCAAATCTTAAAGTTCACGACTATAACATTAAGTAGCAATTTCATTTGTGTTTACCACAAATTTGATTAAAATGCATCTTGCTTAAGAAGGCAAAACGAAGTCTCAAGGGCTAAACTTGATCCATAAAAGCATTTTCATTGGTAGAGCTCTTTTTTTTTTAATGCCCACAAAGGTATACTAATTTTCTAGGACTACATTATCAAAGCCTAAAACAACAGACATTGTCTTACAGTTCTAGAAGTAACTCTTATACTTTTTCTTTTAGATACATACAGTCACATGGTCAACTTCTTGTGTTGCTTCATTTTGTCTCCCATCTGTGTGTAGCTGTCCCCATGAACAAATTTCTCTTTTTCATAAGTATGGCAGACATATTGGAATAGGGCCTACAATAAAGACATTATTTTAACTTAATTACCTCTGTAAAGACCTGCTTTCAAATAAAGTCACATTCTAAGGTGCTAGGGGTGAAAGCTTTAACATACATTTAAGAATGAGACACCGTTCAGCTCATAACACAGAGCATTTGGATTTTTGCTTCCTGCTCATGGTTGTTCAGTTCAGTTCAGTCACTCAGTCGTGTCCGACTCTTTGCGACACCATGAACCACAGCACACCAGGCCTCCCTGTCCATCATCAACTCCCGGAGTCCACCCAAATCCACGTCCATCGAGTCGGTGATGCCATCCAACCATCTCATACTCTGTTGTCTCCTTCTCCTCCTGCCCTCAATCTTTCCCAGTATCAGGGTCTTTTCAAATGAGTCAGCTCTTCGCATCAGGTGGCCAGAGTATTGGAATTTCAGCTTCAACATCAGTCCTTCCAATGAACACCCAGGACTGATCTTTAGGATAGACTGGTTGGATCTCCTTGCAGTCCAAGGGACTCTCCAATACCACAGTTCAAAAGCATCAATTCTTTGGCACTCAGCTTTCTTTATAGTCCAACTCTCACATCCATACATGACCACTGGAAAAACCATAGCCTTGACTAGACAGATCTTTGTTGGCAAATTAATGTCTCTGCTTTTCAATATGCTGTCTAGTTTGCTCATAACTTTCCTCCCAAGGAGTAAGCGTCTTTTACTTTCATTGTTGCAGTCAACATCTGCAGTGATTTTGGAGCCCAGAAAAATAAAGTCACCCACTGTTTCCACTGTTTCCCCTGTTTCCCCATCTATTTGTCATGAAGTGATGAGGCTGGATGCCATGATCTTAGTTTTCTGAATGTTGAGGTTTAAACCAACTTTTTCACTCTCCTCTTTCACTTTCATCAAGAGGCTCTTTAGTTCTTCTTCACTTTCTGCCATAAGGGTGGTGTAAATACATACAGTACTATTCATAACATTATACAGTATGTGTCATACATTTGATATGTATAGATCAATTCTAAATGCATATATTTCCATATATATGACATATGACCCATGTGTTTGGTATATGAACATCTTTATGTGTGTGCATGTGTTGATGCCTGATAGTAAATTTTCTAGTCTCTATTCATGTTTTTTCTGCTTTGCCAAAAGGCATTGGTTACTGATTCAAAGCAGTTATTCAGCAGATAGTATTTTACCTGAACAACTCATTTTCAAAATTAGTTTATGTGACTTCATTTCATAACCAATAATATCACAACACCTCATACCTCTTTTCAATCTTGTAACAGATTTTAAAATGGAGCAAAAAAGTGAATCCAATATCGTCACAATGCTGGAGTACTGAATTGACATAATGTCTAGTGATATGTTTATAGATATAATAATATCCAAGAGAAAAACAAATATTCTTCCCATGACACTGAGGTTGAGAAAGAATAGCCAGATACGAATGTGACTGGGTCCAGACATTTTCTAGGCAAAGTAATTTTCTTGTTTTCTTTATTTAGAGCTTAATATTAAGCAAAAAAATAAAACAGAAATCATCACCTTTCATATTTGTCTTAGTTAAAAATATAGAGGAATAATTGGCCTTTGATTAAGAGCTTTCTATTCTTACAGAAGATAGAGAGAAATGGAGCATCAAAATCTAAATATTTTTTAATTGAAGTATAGTTACTGTACAATATTACAGAAGTTACAAGTATACATTATAGTGATTCAAAATATTTTAAGGTTATTCTCTTTTATAGTAATTATAAAATATTGGCTCTATTCCCCATGTTGTACAATATATACTCATAGCTTATTTTATACTTATTAGTTTTTACCTCTCACTCATCTAATTCTATATTGTCCCTCCCACCTCGCCTCTCCTCTCTGGTAATCACTGGGGAGTTCTCTACACCTGTATCTTCATTTAAAAAAAAATAATAGTGCATTTGTCTAATAAAT